>CAUYQG010253672.1:0-14242 GCA_963574415.1 Tarsius wallacei
CAAAATAAACATCATAATTAACAGGCAGAAGCTGGAAGCATTCCTTCTGAGAACTGAAAAAAAACAAGACTGTCCACTCTCACCACTCCTATTTAACAAAGTACTGAGAGAGAAGTTTATAACATTGCACACACACATACACACACACACACACACACACACACACACACACACATCAAGAAAACAGAGAGATCTCAAGTAAACAGTCTAGCATTGCACTTAAGGGAGCTGGAAAGCAAAACAATACAATCCTAAAGACTGTAGAATAATAGAAATTATCAAAATAAAATAAAACTGAACAAAAATTAAGATCAAAAAATCATACAGAGCATCACTGAGTCAAAAAGATGTTTCTTTGAAAGGATAAATAAGATTAACAAATCCCTGGTCACCAGATTAATGAGAGAGAGAATTCAAATAAACACAATTAGAAATGAAAAAGGTGATGTTATAATTGACACTGAAGGATGATTATCAGAAATTATTAGACTACAAATTATTATCAGAAATTACTAGAAACATCAATATGCAAGTAAGCTAGAAAATCTAGAGGAAATTGAGGAATTTCTGACAATACACAACCCCCCAAGAATGAATCAGGAAGAAACTGAAATCCTAACAGACCAATAAAAATGCAATAAATTGATTTATTAATATCATTGTTATTTATTATGTATTTATTAAATATTCATTAAGATGTAAAAGGAAAAGCTGATACCAATCCTACTGAAAGTTTTTCAAGCAATAGTGAAGGAAGTAATCCTAGTTCATTCCAGGAAGCCAATATCATTCTGATACCCATAAATGGCAAAAATCCAACAAGGAAAAAAAGACTCAGACCAATTTCTCTGATGAATGTAGACGCAAAAGTTTTCAACAAGATACTAGTAAATTGCATCCAAGAACACATTACAAGAATCATCCAACATGAACTGGTGGGTTTCATTTCAGAGATGCAAGGGTGGTTCAATATATCCAAAACAATAAATGCAATCCACCACATAAACAGGTATAAAATTAAAAACCACTTGATTACCTCAATAGATGCAGAAAAGTATTTGATAAAAATCCAACATCCATTCTTGATATATACTCGAACACCTAGGCAAAGAATGAGCACTCTTCAAAATAAACATCATAATTAACAGGCAGAAGCTGGAAGCATTCCTTCTGAGAACTGAAAAAAAACAAGACTGTCCACTCTCACCACTCCTATTTAACAAAGTACTGGAAGTCCTGGCCAGAGCAATCAGACAGGAGAAAGAAATCAGAGGTATCTAATAGGAAAAAATAAAGTGAAAATATCCCTCATAGCAGATGATATAATTCTGTACCTAGAAAACCCTAGAAAGTCTGCCAGTAATCTCCTTGTACTGATAAATGACGTCAGTAAAGTCTCAGGATAAAAAATCAATGCAAAAAATCAGTTTCATTTCTATACACTTACTATAAGCAGCCTGGAAACCAAATCAAAAACACAATCCCACTGACAATAAACACAAAAAATAAAATAAGATAAAATAAAATAAAATACCTTGGTATTCATCTAATCAAAGAGGTGAAATATCTTTACAATGAGAACTACATAACACTGCTCACAGACATCAAAGACAACACTAGTAAATGGAAGAACATCCCATTTTCATGGAATGGAAGAACCAATACCATTAAGTTGTCCTTTCTACCCAAAATAATCTATATAGATCCAATGCAATTCCTATCAAACTACCATCAACATTTTTCACAGACTTAGAAAAGACAATACTTAAATTCATTTGGAAGCCAAAAGGAGCCCAAATAGCTAAAGCAATCCAAAGAAAAAAGAACAAAGCTGGTTGCACCATATTCCCAGACTTAAGATTTACTATGAGCCTATAGTTACCAAAGCAGCATGGTACTAGTACAAAAATAGACATATAGATCAATGGAACAGGGTAGAGAAACTGGAAATATAACCACAGACCATCAACCAATACATCTTTGGCAAGGCCAACCAAAACAAATATTGGGGAACGAAAACCATATGTAGCAAATGGTGCTGGGAAAACTGGCTAACCACATGCTGAAGAATAAATCTGAACCCCTATTTATCTCCATATAAAAAAAAAGGGAATTCAAAACGAAGCAAAGACTTAAATGTGAAATTTAAAAATACAAGAATCTTTGAAGAAAGCTTAGGGACCACCCATATATACATTAGCCTAGTCAATAAATTCATGAATATGACCTAAAAAGCAAATGAAGCGAAATCTAAAATTGGCAGATGGGAGCTTATCAAACTAAAAAGAACTTGCACAGCAAAAGAAACCATCAGGAGAATAAAGAGATAACCCATTGAATGGGGAAAAAAATATTTGCAAGCTATGCATCTGACAAAGGCCTATCATCCAGGATCTAAAAGAAACTGAAACAAATTGGCAAGAAAAAAAATATTTTTTTTAAGGGGGCAACGGACATGAACAGACACTTCTTAAAGAAAGACATACAAGCAGTCAACAAACATGAAAAAATGCTCAGTTTCACTAATCGTCAGAGATATGCAAATCATAATTACAATAAGATACCATCTCCCACAGATCAATATGGTTTTCATTAAAAAGGCAAAAAGCAACAAGCATTGTTGAGCCTGCAGAGCGAAAGGAACACTTCTACACTGTTGGTGAAAGGTAGTTCAATCTTTGTGAAAAGCAGTTTGGGGATATCTCAAAGAACTAAAAATAGAGCCACCATTCAACCCAGCAATTCCACTTTTGAGAATATACCCAAAGAAACACAAATTGTCTACAAAAAAGGTACCTGAACATGTGTGTTTATTGCAGCACTATCTAGAATTGCAAAAACATGGAGCCAATCCATATGCTGACAAAAGGTGCACTGGATAATGAAAATGTGGTATATATATATATACAACAGAATACTGCTTAGCCATAAAGATGAACAGAATCATGTCTGCTACAGCAACATGGAGTAGCTGGAGACCATCAGTCTAAGTGAACTATCACAGGAACTAAAATCTGAATGCCCCATTTTCTCACTTACAAATGCACACTAAACGTTGGGCACATGGGTACAAGGATGAGAATAACAGATGCTGAGCTCTGATAAGGAAGGGAGGAAGGGGGGATAAGAGACATCAATCTACTCATTGGGTACCATCAACACCACTGTGGAGGAAAGGGCTCATTAGAAGCACAAACTTCACCTTCATGCAATATACTTATTTAGCAAATCCTTACATGCACCTCACCATTCTAATATGTAAATAAAGAAAGAAATAAAATATTTGTTATTTACTTCAAATTTAAATTTAATTAGGTGTTAAATTCAAAGCAACTCTATTACAAGAGGATAAGGAATCTGTTAAAGTATCATTTTCCAGTCCATTAGAGGCTTTCAAACTACCTGAATAATTCCTCACATCATCCTCATGAGGCATACAATTCCCATGCACCACGGGCTCTATAACATGCAATCTACTCAACACACATTTACAAAAACTTGTAGATCACTTACTAAGTACTGGGAACTGGAGATACAGGATATATAAAGCCCACTACTCACCCTGAAGAAGCTCACCCCCTCCTAAGAAAGAGGAAGACACATAAACAAATTCTTACAAAATAGTGTGTTTAGAATAGCAACATTAACAGATTCCAAAGAAGCTTGGAAGAAAAAAGAAGCCCATAACAAATTATTTTTAAAACCATAACTAAGATTTTCTGAGTTTTTAATAGTCTATAATAATAAGAGAAAGAGATCTGTTCGACTTCACTGTGAATGATATGCACATCTAATTGTTAAAGCACCTCTTTGCATCTTTAAATACTGGAATATTGCTGGAAAACCCAGGCCCTTAACTGAAGAAAATGACATTCTTCTGTGTTAAAGACAGATGGTTTAGTCCTCTTTAATCCATGCAATCTATCTAAATATATCTTTATTCTCAGTGTCTATGCACACTGCTGGTTTATGGTCCTTGGCTGGAATGTTAGCCAAGTCATTTTGTGCAAAAAAAGGAACTGCGTAGGCTAAAGCTTGGATGAGCTCACTAGAAATTACTTTCTATTTTGGGTTTCTAAGCGACTGTGGTTTGGGGATCATAAAATAAGATGGCTTTGTCTTTGGTCACAGCCTGTATAAGTTTTACATACAAAGAAAATAGAGAAGGTTGTGTAGACAATAGCTGGAGAGATTTTTTTTAAAAGCTGTGAAAAAAGACCATGAAATTGTTTTTATCTCTTTTATTGGCCAGCAGTTAGTAAAACCTTGAATATATTAAGCCCTACTTAAACAGGATAATATGCTTATTATAATTTACATTAATGTTTTGATTTACATTCCTCATATTAGTTATTAGATGAATACAGATGAACTAAGGAAATCTATACAATACTGCTGTTCAAAAGATCTCACAGCAAATATAGTAAAACTATAGCAATAGCATATTTAGCTTCAGTTTCTTTAGCTTTTGTTTGCAGTAACATGAAACATATTGAATAACTAATAATTGATATTCATAAAGATGCTATTATGAGTTGAGAATCACGGTTGCATTATTTTAATCAGTCTTAGTTAACAGATTCAAAATATGTTTCATCATGTTTCATTCTATAAAACAAAAGCATTGCTGCACCTCTCTCCTCCTCTTCCTTCTCTTCTTCCTCTTCCTCCTCCTCCTCCTTCTTCATACTTCTAGCAGAAGCACTCACTTAACAAGGAGCTTAGGTTAGTTTTGGAGGGGTCACTAAAATCAATTTTGTACCAACTCCCACAGGCAATATACAAACTATTCTTTAGAAACACCCAGGTTCTTGTAGGTATTCTGATTCTAAGCTGTCAAAAAACTTTCAATAACTGTGAATAAGTAACAGTGTCTCTGGGAGACATGGCAATTTAATGACCCACATCTTGAATTCACATATGTATATGTTAAGGTCCCCAAAGTATCTACCACTTTTTCCTTATTTTGATTCAGAAATCAAACTCCAAACTTGAGAAGGTACTCCTCATTACATCTGCAGATAGGACCAGTATGATTGTTAAAATTAAGTGCATCACCTGATCCTAAATAAAAATGGTTCTCTGTATGTATTTATTTGAAGGAACAGCTCTTTGAAAGACTATAAAATTTATATATATATATGTGGTCATGGACTGACATTCTTTCTGCTACTTTCTTCTCTATGGAGCATATCTATTTTTTTAGTTGGTGTAAGAATGAGGATGCATGATCACATACATCAAATGCCAAGAAAATAACTTCAAATATTTAACTTCAGAGACACTGGTGCAAATTTAATTTTTAAATCTTTACTAATATTTAAGAAAATATTGTTTCTGCAAAGCAAAAGATACCATCAAGAGAGCGGAAAGACAGCCCACAGAATGAGAAAAAATATTTGCCAACTGTATATCTGACAAAGGCCTACATCTAGGATCTACAAGGAGTTCAAACGTCTCAAAAAGAAAAAAAAAACTCTGTTAAAAAGTGGGCAGAAGATATGAATAGACACCTCTCAAAAGAAGTCATATGAGCAGTCAACAGATACATGAAAAAATGCTCAGCCTCACTAATCATCAAAGAAATACAGATTAAAACCACACTGAGATACCACCTAACTCCAGTCAGGGTGGCCATCATCAATAACTCAAAAAACAACAGATGGTGAAGAGGATGTGGGGAAAAGGTAACGCTTCTATACTGTTGGTGTGAGTGCAAACTAGTACAACGTCTGTGGAAAACAGTGTGACGATTCCTAAAGATCTAAAAATTGACCTTCCATATGACCTAGCAATCCCCCTTCTGGGAACACACCCGGAGGAACTCAAAGCACTCTATGAAAAAGATTCCTGCTCATGCATGTTTATTGTAGTATTATTCACAATAGCAGAAACATGGAACCAACTGTGCTGCCCATCAAAATTAGTTTGTTTTTAAAAATGTGGTACATATACATGATAGAATATTATGCAGCCATAAAGAAGGACAAAATTGCGAACTTCGCAGCAACTTGGATGAACTTACAGTCTATAGTACTCAGTGATCTATAACAGAAACAAAGAACTGAGCACCACATGGTCTCACTCAGAAGTGGACCCTGAACAGTTATCATAATACTACAAGAAAGGGAAAATTGCCAGGGGAGGGAAGGGGGAACACTTTATCAATAAGGGTACCTGATCTCAAACCAGGTGAAGTGGGGACTAAAGTGAGGCCCAAACTTTACCTGTGTGATGAACATTTGTATACTTAACCCTGAATTGTACCCCATGTCTTTAAAATAAATATTGAAAAAAGAAAATATTAATGTTTCAGGTCTGATTAATTAATTAGTTCATTAATTCAAGAAATATTTACCTAATGCCTACTAAAGTACAAGTATATTTTTAGAATCAAAATAGTAAACAAAATATACAAAAATTATTTGATTATTGTAGACAATATAAATTACTATAGACAATGTAAATCCACAAACTCATGATCAGGATTGTGAAACATTGTTTTACTGGAACAAATATTTTGATAAACACAAGTTATTGATGTACTTGAGCACCTAAAATATGCTTAAATCTAACCAGATAGTATAGAAAATATTACTTTTATAAGATAAAGAAAATAGAGACCACAAATATAAAACTACCTGGGTTCTTTGAGAGACAGGTTTATTATATATTTCTTAGGGTGGGGTTTACATTATGATTCTTAGTTTTGTGACCCATTTGTTTACCTGTACTGTGCTCCTGACTGGATGGTTAATGAAATGGTCAGTTACCCACTATTTATGGGTATGCACAAAGCCACAAATGGGAGTCAGGAATGATAAGCTTGAGTTTTAATTAAATGAGAGTAAATGACAGCATAGATTCAAAAATGAGCATTCTGATGTCAATAATTAGACAAATCAAGAGAAACTACTGAAACTGGTTTGAAGATCTCTGTCTATGAAGAAATATATTACTCATGAATTTTACTCAGCGGAAAAAAGAAAAGGAGATACTAGAAACATGAAATGCAGCAGATTATGAAATGTAATTTGTCATTTATATATGTGTGAGATAAACATACATTTTTGGAAAGGTGAAAACATCGCTTTTCAAGGGTTCAAAGGCAGAAGAAGACACATCATAGTAATCAGGAATAATTTCATATAAGAATTAGGATTCAAGTATGTATAGAATCCTTTGAGCAGAATTTTGGGAGAGCAGAAAATTCTGTCAAATGGAATATAATATAAGCTAAATTATACATGTGAAAAAGTATAGGATATATTTAAGGTAGAAAAAGTAGACCATTTGATGAGAAGACAGGTACAAGCAGAGAATAGTGCAGGATAAAGTTGGAAAAGTAAGTTTGAATATTATATTGTAAAGGACCTTGACTAGTAAGATAAACAGAGTTTAAAAATATATATATTTTTATATATAAAAAGAAACACTGAGATGACGGCCAAGTGTCAGTTTACTAGACTGCTTCTATGGTGCTAGAAATTTTTTGAAAATTATCAGTTTTGTTATAAATAATAAATTTCTTTATATTATAAAAATAGGTATAATATAGCCAACAGATCTTTCACAAAAGAGCAAAGGCAATTCAATAGAGAAAATATAGTCTTTTCAGCAAATGATGCTGGTACAAGTGAACACTC
This sequence comes from Tarsius wallacei, assembly GCA_963574415.1. Lineage (NCBI taxonomy): Eukaryota > Metazoa > Chordata > Mammalia > Primates > Tarsiidae > Tarsius > Tarsius wallacei. The sequence continues at coordinate 7,647 of CAUYQG010253672.1, forward strand.
ACATATATATGCACAAAAATGAATCTAAAAACACACCTTATACTTTTCACAAACATTAATCAAAAATAAAAAAATTCTGAGATGTGATGTCAGTAACATGACAGAAAAGAAGGGTCTCGACTTTCCACCAGCCCAGGTACACCCCAAATGAACATTTTTCACAGATCAATTTTCTCCGAGGGAAAGTCAGAAACCAGTTAAGAGATTCTGACCCATTGGAAAACTGAGAAAACATCTACATAAAATGAGTAGGAAAAGCTGAGGCACATTGGGGCATGGACCCCCTTTTGTATATTTCACCTTGCAATCTGGAAAGAATTTCTGACACCCAGCCTCTCCCTGCTAAAAAAGTTTGTATCTGACATATATCACCTTAACTCTCAGGTGCCCCTTGACTTGGTTCTTAATGTACCCATTCTGGGATTGGAGGGAATTAGGCATACACAAGTCTCTCTAGACCGCAAGAAAAAAGCAGCAGTTTTACATGGTTATCCAAGCACTTCTAGGGACTTTCCCCCTCCCAGAGTAATGTTCAGAAGGGGCTTGAAAATGCAGCTCCCTGTTTTTCTCCCAAAAGTGTTCATGACACACTCTTCTAGTGGCTATACTTGACAACTTCACTTCTAATTAACTTGTATCCAGTAGTTAAAAGGGCAGAAAAACATTAACCCACCAGCAGACTGGCAATTCGTGAGACTTCTCCCCCCAGCTCACCCCAACAATAACTCAAGGTCTATTAATCTTTCCCTGAAGGAGCTTGTTCACACATTAATTGCCCCAACTTTTACAGCTTCCACCAAGGGACTGCATTTTAAACCTTCTAGCTCTGAGAACAGAGAGATCTAGGTATATGCAAGTCTCTTTAGACCAAAAGGGGGAAATGCTGGTTTTATATGGGCACACAAGCACTTCCAGAAGCTTTATCCCCATGGAACACTATAGAGAACAGGCTTTAAAATTGCAGCTCCCTGTTTTACCCCAAAAGAAGTTTATGGCAGACTCCCAGTAGCTACTTGATGGCTGACTTTTTAACTAATTTGTATCAGAGAGTTAAACAGTCATATAAACACTAACTTGCTGCCAGCCTGAGAAGCAAACCAGCACAACCCAAGCCCCTGACTTACCCCAACGATAATTCTAGGTCTATTAAATCCTCCTAGAAGGAGTCTGTTCACACATTGAGCACCCCAAGTTTAACAGCTTCCACTTGAGGGACTGCATGCTAAACCTCCTACTTCTGGAAGCAGAAGGAACTAGGCATGTGTGAGTGTCCCTAGATCACAAAACAAAGTGGTACCTTAAAACAGGCACTCAAATACCCTTAGGGGATACATCCAGGGGATCCATGCAGAGAAGAGCTAAAAAAGTGAAGTTCCTGGATTTCTTCAGAAAAGATTTATGTCACAGTCTTTCAGTAGCTACTTGATGACCTGGTCTCTGACTTACATCAGGTACTTAAAGGGGAAAAAAAAAAAAAAACAGTGCCCTGGCAGCCTGAGCAACAGCACTTCCTAGGGCCTTTTCTTCTTAAGATCATCTCAGCAGCAACTCCAAGGCTACCAACCCCTCATGAAAGGAGTTTGTCTATTCATTGAGCATTTCAACTTTTAGAGCATCCACCCAAGGTACAGCATCCCAAACCTCTTATCTCTGGGAGCAGAAAGGACGAGGCATATGTGAGTCTCCCTAGATCACAGTACAAAAACTAGTTTTAAAGAAGCACAAAAATAGTTCCAGAGGCCATACATTCTGTGAGCAGTGCAGAAAAGGGACTGAAACATGCAGCTCCTAATTTTTTTCCAAAAGAGGTTTACCATATAGACTTCCAGTGAATACTTGATAGCCAGGCCTCTGTCTTTCATCAATGAACTAAGAGGGCAGACAAAAAATAGATCTGAGATAATCTGAGCAGGAATTAGGCATGTCCTGAGCTTTTCCTTCAGCTCATCCTGATTATAAATACAAGACTACTATTCTTGCAAAAGAATTTGATCATGCACCAAGTGCCACAACTCAACTTCTATAACTCCCATACAAATAATTGTAACTTTAGTGACCTAACTTTGGGATTCAATAAGTTTTAGGATTTCTGACTCCCTAGATGTCAGAAAACAAAGATGTGGACATATAGTGGACCCACTTTTAGCAGATATTTCCCTTAAATCAGAGGATGTATCCTGAAAGTGAGTACAAACATTTGTCACAGACCCTCCCCTTGGCTTACAAGCAGAGAGAGTAAGAAAACAACACCCACACTCAGCTTCTATATAAAGATAGAAGAAACTAGAACACACATGTAACGCCTCAAACTTTCCAGCTATATCTAGAGGGTCTGACTTTTATCTTACTGACCACAGAGTACTGACAGGACATTGCACATTCTAAATTCCAGGGGCTACCAAAAACATTGACAGCAGTCTTGACAAACAAAGATTTGAGAGGCACCCAAAACATCTAGCCAAATGTATTGATGAGTTCCTTTTTCTATACAAGGCTAATCTGACAAGACTAGGAAAGGTGGTAGTCTTATTTAATGTGCAGAAACCAAAATAGAAAGTCAAGGAAAATGAAGAAAAAAAATAGATAAATGTATCCCAAATAGAAGAGTAAAATAAATCTAGAAACCTACCTGAGTGAATAGGAAATATGTAACTTATTTAACAGAAAATTTAAAGTAATGGTCATAAAGATGCTCAGTGAGGTTAGTAAAGTAATGCAAGAACAGACTGAGAACTTCAAGAAACAGAATGTATTTTAAAAAGTGTAAACCAAAGATCATAGATATCAAGAATACTATAAATGAAATAAAAAATTCAGTAGAGGTGTTCAGCAGCAGACTAGCTCAAACAGAATAAAGTATCCATGAATACAAAATAAAATACTGAAATAATCCAATATGAATAAATAATAAAAAGATAAATAAATAAAAAGAGAGAAGAGAGCTTAAGAGACACATTGGACATGATCAAGCAGAACAACTTATGCATTATCAGTTTGCCTGTGGGGGTGGGAGAGAGAGAGAGAGAAAGGGAAAGAGAGAGAGAACAAGCATTTTTAAAGAAATAATGGCAAAAAAATTACAAGGATGAAAATAAAAAGCCAGATCTAGGAAGTGTAAAGGAAACCAAATAAGATGAATGCAAGTAGATCTATACCAAGACATATCATAATAATCAAATTGTCTAAAGTTAAAGACAAAGAGACAGTGTTGAAAGCAACAGGGGGAAAAACTGTCACATCTGAAGGGATAGCCATAAGACAATCAACAGATATCTCAGCAGAAACCTTGTAGGCCAAGGAGGAGAATGTAGGAAAGGAATAACACCTTCAAAATCCAGAAAAAACTGCCAACTAAGAATACTATACCATCAACATTATCTTTCAAAAAAAGAAATGATTTTAAAAAATACTTTCTCAGACAAAAGCTGAGACAGTTTATAACCACTAGACCATATTTACAAGAAATATTGAAGGTACTAAAGGGTATTTTTCAAGCTGAAGGAAGAGGACATTAATTAAAAACATGAAAACATATGAAAATATAAAATGCACTAAAAAATATGTACATTGTAAAAGCCAAAACACTGTAACTACAATGGGCAAATCAATCATATCTCTAGTTTAAAGGTTCAAGAGCAAACTAAAACAACTAAAGTTACAATAATTTGGGGATCAAAAAGTTAAAAAGATGTAAAGTGTGATACCAAAAATATAAAATGTGGGAGAAGGGGAATAAAACTGTGCAGTCTATATATGCAATCAAAATTAACTTGTCAGCAAGTTAAAATATCCCTTTATAAGTGTATAAAATGTTTTATGTAAACTTCAAGGTAACCACAAAGCAAAGTCCGCCAATAAATAGAAAAATATTTTTATTTTTTTTAATTTTTTAAAATGTTTATTTATAAATATATTTTTTATTTTAAAATTTTGGGGTACAGTTAAGGGTTAGGTATACAAATATGTATTGCTCAGGCACCTTTGTTGATAAGGAGTGTCTCCCCGTCCCCAGACAGATATTAACTACTGTCAATCCCACCTCCCTTCCCCTCCCTACCCCTCCATAGTTTCCCGCCACTGTCAATCAGAAAAATATTTTTTTAAAAATTCCAAGCATACCACTACAGAAAACCATCAAACTACAAAGGAAGAAAGTAAGATAAAAATAAAGAAACAAATGACCTACAAAACACCCAAAAACTAATTAATAAAATGGGACTAGTATGTCCTCACATATTAATAATCAATTTGAATGTAAATTAATTTAATTATGCACTCAAAAGTCATAGAGCGGCTAAATGGGTATAACAGCAACAATAACAACAACAACAAGAAAACCAACTATATACTGCCTATGAGACTCACCTCTTTTTAAAAGACATTCATATACTAAAAGTGAAGGGATGGAAAAAGATATTTCATGCAAATGAAAACCAACAAAGAACCGAAGTTGTTATACTTATTCTAGACAAAATAAAATTTATGTAAAAAACTGTAAAGAGAGATCAAAAAGGTAATTATAATGTGATAAAGTAGTCAATTCATGAAAAGAATATTATAATTATAATCATATATGCACTTAAAATCATAACATCTAGATATATGAAGCAAATATTAAGAGATCTGAAAACATAGATTGCACATCAATAATCACAGGATATCTCCATACCCAATTTTCAACAATAGACAGATCATCTAAATAGAAATCATTAAAGAAACTTAAATTTGAACTGTACTTCATGCCATATGGAACTAACAGACATATAGAGAACATTCCAGTCAACAGCTAGAGAATACACATTCTAATCAAGTGCAAAGGAAATGTTCTCCAAGATAGATTGTATATTTCAGCCAGAAAAGATGTCTTAACAAATTTAGAATTATTAAAATCATATCAAGTATCTTCTGACAACAATGGAATGAAACTAGAAATCAGTAATGAGAAAAATGTATTTTAAATCACAAATATGTGGAAATTAAATAATATTCTTCTGGAAAACTATTGGATCAAATAAAAATTTAGAAGAAAAATTTTTTTAAAAAAATACCATGAGACAGATGAAAATGGAAACACAACACACCAAAACTGAAATTCAGCAAAAGCAATTCTAACAGGGAATTTTATGGCACTAAATGACTACATCAAAAAAGAATGAAGAAAGAGGAGTTTGAAGATGACTAATTATATGCATCTGGTAGTCACATCCTCTACAAAGAAAAACCAAAATAGCATGTAGCATAATAGCACATTTAAATAGATTAAATAAAAGAACACTGGAATTTTAGAGTTGTGATAGGAAACACTAAAAGCAAAAAAGTAGAGGGAAGTAAGGTGGACTCTTCAGCCAAGATTGCCTAGGAGCCTGGAGAGAGGCTACTCAATGTGAGTAGAAGATAAACAAGTGACCACCAGTGATTCACATTTCCATTGCAGACTACTGCATCACAGTCACAGGAAAGTCCTTAGACCCTGTGGGTCTATGCCATAGATATATCTACACCATAGATACAACAAATATTATAGATACATCTTAAGGAAAAAGCAATCATCTATGAAAGATAATTCAAAAATTGGAAGAAGCAACTGATACACCAGATGTGCAAATATCAACATGGAAACACCAAAATCATGAAAAAGCAAGAATATATGAGACCTCCAAAATATTAATAATTCTCCAGCCCAGATTCCAATAAAATAAATTTATATAATTCCTTCCAAAAATTCATAATTATAATATTAAAGTAGCTTCGTGAGGTACAAGAGAATGAATAAAAATAATACAAAGAAATTAGGAAAATAATTCAGGATACAAAGTGAATATCTAGTAAAAATAGATATTATAAAAATCAAACAGAAATTTTGGAAATGAAGCAGTCAATAAATGAAATGCAAAATATATTTGTTAGCTTCAACAATAGATTACATCAAGCAGAAGGAAAAATTTCATAAATTGAAGACAAGTCTTTTGAAAGAACCAGGTACAGTCAGGCGTAGTGGCTTATGTCTACAATCCCAGCACTTTTGAAGGCTGAGGTGAGAGGATTGCCTGAGCACACGAGTTCGAGACCAGCCTGGACAACTTGGCAAGACCTCATCTCTACAATAAACAAAAAAATTAGCGGGCCGTGGTGGTGCGTGCCTGTAGTCCCAGCCACTTGGAAGGCTGAGGTGGAAGGATCATCTGAACCCAGCAGGTCAAGGCTGCAGTGGCTATGAGCATGCCACTACACTCCAGCCTGGGCTACAGAGTGAGACTCTGACTCAAAAAAAAAAAAAAAAAAAAGAATTAAAAAGAATGAACAGACTTTATGTGGCAGAGTGAACATCATAAAGTGACTAAATATTTAAATTTTTGGTGTCCCTTGAAGGCAAAGAGTAAACCAAATGGATAACAAACCTATTTAACAAAATAAAAGTCAAAAACCTGCCAACACCCATCAAATAGCAGATTTTCAGCAGAAAATTTGCAAGTCAAAAGAGAATGAATGGCACACTCAAAATACTTTAACGGGGGGGGGGGGGGGGGGGGGGGGGCACACCCAAACACACCACGCCAAGGGTGGGGGAGCAGGCAAGACCAAAGCACAAAACACCA
>CAUYQG010253676.1:0-30750 GCA_963574415.1 Tarsius wallacei
ACTGCCAATCCTACTCCTCCTCCCCTGACAGTTTCCCATTACTGCCAAATGCTTTCTTATAGTATTATAATTGTTCAAGGTCCGCTTATGAGTGAGAACGGTACATATACACAATGGAATATTATGCAGCAATAAAGAAAGGCAAATATATGAACTTCACAGTTAATTTTCTTATAAGGACGTCAGTTATATTATCTTAGGGGACTAATTTACTCCAGCATGATCTCCTCTTAACTAACTACATCTGCAACAATCCTACTTCCAAACAAGATCACATTCTAATATATCCTTTTTTGGGAGGAGGAGGAGACACATTAACCCATATGTCTATGTATTTCTGCAGTAAGAACACTAGAAAAAAGTAGATGGATTAAGCACAGGTCTTTATTTAAATAAATAAATGAGAGTCCTTTGGTCCAAGATTGCTGAAAGAAAACATGTATTGATCTCTTTTCCCATTGGTTCTTCCCCCACTTATACTAAATGGGTATTTTTCCCACTTGGTAATACATACAGAGAAGAAATTAAAAGGTATAACCTCCCCCAAACTATTTCAAACACTAAAAGAGAACCATTAGCTGACAAGAGATTTTCAAGGGCCCCTGAAATACAAAGAGGATGACTAATTACTGATGATGAAGAAAGTCCACCCGTACTGTTGACTTCCCAAGAATTTCTATACATGGAATAATAAGTGTGATAGAAGATGTGGAGTGAGCTGTAAGAAGGAAAACAGAGAGGTAGATGAGGAGTGTGTTAATGGAACAGTCAGCCTTAAATTAACTCAATGCATTGAAAAGCCAGCAATCAGGTTTCTGCCCTAGCCAGCCCCCTGCTTGGCTGTCTCAGCAACACTTGTCAGCCTATAACCCCACTCACCTACTCATTAAGCTTCCCATATCTCATTTTGAAACAGGAGTAGATAGCCAAGGATGATTAGATATCTGAGAACACCAGCAACACTAAAGTGAAAGACCAAAATATATTGCCACAAATGTATAAACATGGAAAAAATATAAATATTCAGGAATAAAAAGAGAATCAGAAAATCTACTTAGTTTCCTTTAAAACAGTCAAGAAGATATCGCAATCATTAAACAAAAGATGCACTTTTTTTAAAAGGGTGAAATGTAAAAATAAGAACAAACTTTTAATTATTAAAAATGTGATTGCCAAGAAAAGAAAATAAAAAATCCGTGGTAGAGTAAAGTTAAGAGCAAAGCAAACCATTCTGAGGGAAAATGAATCTCCACTTAAAAATCTTTCCAGTTAATTAAAAGGGTAGATTTGGAACAGGAAGAGACTCAGAAAGTTTACCTACCTTTCTTAGGAAACTCTCTTGTGAAATGAGGTAGTAACCTGAGAAAGAGAATAACGTGAGATGAATACAGTAGAATATCCTACCCAAGAATATCCTAGGACAATAGCTGGAAGATTTAAAAAGTGTAGATTGGCTCTGGGGCCCAGGCCTACAGAGAAAAGTCACCAGGTAAAGACAGGTGGAGTTAGACATGAAGGTAGCAATGGGGTCTGAAAGATTAAATAGCATCGTTTAGAACTTGGGAGGTGCTGATGCTGTAAAAAACGTAATTGGTCGAGTGTGGCCAAAAAAATTCCATTTAAAATTGATGCTGCAGTATTTCTTCTTTGAGTAACACAAGGATTATGACACACTACTGGAAGAGGTGGAGGCCTAATCTGGATAAAATACTTGGCTCTCCTGTGAACACTGTTAAGTTTTAGAATATAATTATCAACACTGAATACCTAGTCATGGTTGCAGTGCAGAAAACCGATGCTGTCAATGCTGGATGGAGGGTAAAAACGTAGGTGGAAATGGCATTGTCTTACAAAACTGGGAACCCAGAGAGATTGACGCTTGGGTCCTGGGACAGGAGATGGATATGAAGTGTGCTGTTAGAACCTCAGGAGACTAGAGGAAGAGCTGAGAATGTGTCTTGGGTAGAGGGGGTTTATGAAATAAGAAACATCTTCACTGGTCACTGCAGGGATCCATAGATAATATAGAGAGACAACAATTGACAACTGATAAGTAGTCAATTTAGAGATACAGAGGTGACCTGTAGAAAGACACAACCCGCCTTTAAAAAAGGTTAACACTAGTCACCTCTGGAGAGTGGGACTGGGGAAAGGAAGTGGGCAGGCGATCATTGCTTTCCATCATAAGATTTTCTGTATGAAGGATATTTTCAATGATGTAAATGTAACATTTTAATAAGATAAAATAAATGTTTTTAGTATGGAATATTCCAAGCATTCCTATAGGTATCAGAAAAGTGTGCTGTGTTCCCATTATCCAGCTTCAACAATGAGCAACTCATGGCCAATCTTGTTTCATCTATATCCCCATCCACTTCTCCCTCCACATTATTTTGAAGCAAATCCCACACATTGTATTTTTTCACCCTTAAATATTTCGGAATGTACGTCTAAAATATAAAGATTCTTCTCAAACGTAAGCATAAACTATTACACACTTTAAAAATTCTTTAATGACAAATATCCAGTCAATGCTCAAATTTCCATTATTTCCTAAATTTTTAAATTATAACTTTAACATGTAAATTATTTTTGTTTTCAAATAAATGAAAGACTTGCACTAAAAATGTCAAGTAAGTATGTATGACTGTAGAATATGGAACCAGAGTAAGTTTCACCAAAACATAAGGAAGGACTTTCTAATCAGGAAAACTGTCTGTTGGAATGTTTCCTTGGAAGGCCATGAATCCATATCCCTCTAAATAGGCAAATGGAGCCTGGATGTCCAGGTAGGAGGGATTTTTTTTTTCTGTAGCCCCTAATAACCCCATACTTTAATTCTGAAGACATTATGAATTCACAGAGAACCCTAACACTCAAAAACTATTCGTTTGATGAGCGCAATTTTAGACTTTGTACCCAGAAGTCTTTTTCCCTTTTCTGTTCCTCCTTCGTCAGTCATGAATTTGATAGGCTTAACAGTTTTTCTAAAAGCTCTGCATTGTTTTTTTAAAAGTCTTAACTTTCTACAAAATTGTAAATTTCTTTAGGTCAGAGACCTATCCATTGCTTTGCTGAATCCCCCAAATGTAGCCCATGATGAAGCTTGTTTTGGACCCAATTTCCTGGGATACAGGCCTGAACTGAAATTCACAAGCAGGTTTGTCAAGGACTGCTATCTGAAACAATATCTGTGAGAGATGTGGGAAGCAGGACTGGGCAGAAGGATAAATCAAACTGTGATGCAGTTGGAAGAGAAACCTCAGTTGATCCTATGGGAAGTAGTAAGGTTGGGATAACCCTTCATTACTGTCCCAAATCTAGGGAAGAAGATGGAGTCAGTCACTGAATACAAACTGTCCTTTCAGGCAGATGCTTAACCTTGGGTCAAACAACTCCTTTGTGCCAATGGCAGTGCCTAGAGGGTGACCCAGGTAGGAACTGTCACCTGGCCAACACTCTCAGCACCTGGGGGAGTATGAATACCTCAGCCCTAAAGGGGGTGCAGGGTCACAACTGGGTATCTGGGCAATGCTCAAATAGTGTTTGTCTAATTGAACTGCAGAACTAGAGCCACTGCCTGTCACTCTCCCTTAGGCCTTCCACATCTGAGTACGATCTTCTCATCTCTCCTGGAACATGTGACTGATTCCTTTTCACTTCTTTGAGCATTTAAGTTATTCATGACACCTGTCTGTCACACCTTTCCTCGCTTTTCAGCCTGGAATTTTCAGAGCACAATTCCTGGTCTTGATTCCCTACATTTTGGCTAATTTATCATTATGATAAATGTGCTCTTCTTTTGAGACACTTTATAACTCTTGCAAATTCACCAGACACAGACAAGTAGCAATAGTAAAAGTCAAAGCAGGAAGTTTCTGCTCACATGTTGAAGCCCCCATCCAAAAGTCACCTGACCTGTGAAATAATCTAGTTGCACTCTCTTAAGCAGAGCTAACATCTGCCAACTATAGACTCTATACTATGTAAAATTATCGTGTAATGCGATTGTCTCTCTCACTATGCTTACAAGTTCGTCAAGTCCTACCTTGTTCATTTACTTCCTCTGCCTAGCACACTTGCTGGCACATAATAAATATCTAATAAAGAGTCTGTCAGATGAATGAATGAATAAATGAATCAGTCAATCAATCAAAAATCTAAGATCTTTCTTATAGCATAAATTCAGTTCTCCTTACTTTTCTCTATTTGTTGTTTTTTTGACATGTCATAATTGTTGTTAATGAGGCTCACAAGCAGAACTGGGAAATAAACACTGGAATAATAAGCCTGCTTTATGTAGTTTGCCAAATCAGCACAATAAGCTCATGTTTGGGGGGGGCTTTTTTTAGGTGGAGTCTCACTCCGTCACCCAGGCTGGAGTGCAGTGGCACACTTACGGCCACAGCAGCAGCCTCGACTTGCTGGGCTCAGGCGATCCTTCCGCCTCAGTCTTCCAAGTAGCCGGAACTACAGATGTATGGTACCACGCCCCGCTAATTTTTTGATTTATTGTAGAGATGAGGTCTCACCAATTTGCCCTCGGTTGTTCTCGGGAGCTCAGGCAATCCGCTCACCTCAGTCTCCCAAAGTCCTGGTATTAATACAGGCTTGAGCCTGGCTTAAGCTCATGTTTTAAACAAAAAAGAGGTGGGGGTACAATTGCTGCTAAAACTGTAGCACAATCAATTTTAATTAGCATTGCTCATTGTAAGAAATGATAAGGTATCAGTCATAGTAATTGCCAGTGTTGACAACTAGTCAAAGTCATTAACATCTCAAGACCTAAGATAATACTGACTTACTGAATTTAAAGATTTGGAGGAAAAGTAAGAAGATGTTATGAAATGTCTTCAGTTTCACACAGGCTCAACAAACATAGCCTGTAAATGATCACTTTCCAGTTTTCTTTGGGAGCTGAAGAGGGGTTACCTAGGAACTAAGTAAACTTTTCTGTCTTCTCTATTATCCTCAGCACTACCAGGGAGATTCTCTCAAAAGTGCAAAATTCAGTATGTCACTCAAACACCTTCAGGGTTCCCCCACTACCACAGAAAAGAACCCAATCTCCATAGCACTGGATGCAAAGCCACTGGATTTCTAGCTCCATCTCTTACATGCTTCTGCATTCTTCTCCAGCTTGCTTCCCTCTCAACTAAGTTTCATACAGGCTATTCTTCAAAGTCACTTTCCTCTTTGGTTTCTGTTGACAGCATAGAGAAGTCTTCTTGTCTTAAATATGTTACCTCCTTTTTTGCCTGACAAACTTCTGCTGAAGTGCAGTGGTATAATCGTAACTCAGTGCAGCCTTCATTTCCTGGAATAAAAGAATACTCCCATCTCAGCCTCCCAAAGTGCTGGAATTACAGGTGTGAGTCACTGTGCCCTGCTTTCTTCACTTTTTAAGACCCGATTTAAATCATTTTTGAGGTTGGGTGTGGTGGCTCATACTTGTAATCCCAGCACTCTGGGAGGCCAAAGCAGAAGAATTACTTGAACCCAGGAGTTCGACACCAGCCTAGGCACCATTGTGAAACCTCTTCCCTAAAAATAATTTTTAAAAATTAGCCAAGCATGGTGGTGCATGCCTGTAGTCCCAGTTACTTGGGAGGCTGAGTCAGGAAAATTGTGTTAGCCTAGGAGTATGAAGCTGAGGTGAGAAGTGATTGCGCCACTACATTCCTGCCTGGGTAACACAGTGAGACACCCCACTCAAAGAAAAATCTTCTGTTCTCAAGAAAAACAACTTAGTCCTTTCAGCTTCTTATGGATTTTTTTGGGGGGGTAAGGGTGGTCCATGCATCCCCATACTATATTATAATTACTTATTTATTCATCTAGCTTTCAACAAGTCTGAGGTTCTTTTTTGTTCTCTTTATTTTATTTTAAAGATGCGGGGTAGCAGTTTTGTGGTGGCACGCTCATGGCCACTGTAGCCTTGACCTGCTGGGCTCCAGCGATCCTTCCCCTTCAGCCTTTCAAGTAGCTGGAACTACAGGTATGCACTACCATGCCTGGCTAAAATTTATCATAGAGACTAAGTCTTACCAAGTTGCCCAGGCTGGTCTTGAACCCCCGGGCTCAGGCAATCCTCTTGCTTCCACCTCCCCAAATGCTGGGATTATAGACATGAGCCACTGCGCCTGGCCTGGGTGGCAATTTCTTAAAAAACTAGAAATTGACCTGGGGGTTCTTAATGTCTAGTCAAGTGCCCAGAAAACAGTCAGCCTGCAATAATTGTGTGTTAAATTGGCAAATCAATGGGTGGATGGAGAGATAAAGGATTGAATGAATGAACAGGTGGTCAATGAGTAAATGAACTTGTTCATCAGCTCATGGCTCCCTTAGCATAATATGCCTGGTAGCTTGACCACAAGCCTATTTCTTTGGCATTTGGAGCTTCTCTTTCTCCTTCCTGAATTCTGAAAGGAAGGAAAAGGATGTGATATCTTCAAAATTCTAACTTGGTATCAGCATTAACTTATGATCTACATTAGATTCATATTAAGTAACAACATCGACAACAATTAGCATTCACTGAGTGCTTTCTATATTCTTGGTAGTACGTTTTTACATGTAACTCATTAATATTTCACATATAAGGGTTGTTATTCATATCCCTACTTTATAATTAAGAAATTGAGAGACAAAGAGAAGTTTAGAAACATATTCAAAGTCACCTAACTAGAAAGCGGCTCTGCCTCTGTCTCCAGGCTTTTGCAGACTGATTAAAAAAACAAACAAAAACAAACAAACCAAAAAAATAAAAAAAATTCATCCCACTGCACTGGTGAACATGCATTTTATAAATAACCTTGACGCCTCCAAACTATGCTGCCCATATATTCTCAAGAGTTTCAAAGAAGAGTGTTGGGATGACGAGGAAGTAAGACAAAATGAAGAGATGGTGTTTCACAGAAGAAGTGATACTATCTTAAAAAAAAAAAATCAAAGAGAAAATGATTCATTGGATAACTTATTGTGCAATAGTCTGAGCTCCTTCAGGATACATACCATGCTTTCATTAATTCTATACCACCAGAATATAGAACAGAGCTTTGCATATAAAAGATATTTAATAAATTTTTGAATTAATTTTGACAAGTCAGATACATCCTCATAAAATACAGATTTCTGGCTTCTCCTAAAAAATTGGAAGATTTGTCAAGATGGACCTAAATTCCTATGTTCTGGTGATAAATAGGAGCTGTTCCCTAAGACAAGGCATTCTCCAGTTTGCTGTAGTCCCCATTCAACCCTCTCATATTATTCCCAGTTAGCATCACCCATTTATGGTAACTACGTAGCCGCTGAGGGCCTATCATTTTGTGATACAAATTATAACATCAATTAGAGATAGAAGTTGAACTCGATTTTGGTAATGGTTTATTCCAATCCTGAGATACTATGATTCTGAGTACCATTTTCAAATACAAAGCAATCCCAACTAGCAAAAGAACACGGACAACTCTGGTTTTTAGCTTCTTTCTGAATCAGCAGAATCCAAGATTTTATTACCTATTTGGCTTTTTGGAAAAGTTAGTAAAAATACAAGTATATGAGGACTCATTTTAGTAAGAGTCAGCTCAAGAAAGTAATGAAAACTCTGTTTTTGTGTTGATCAATCTGTAATTTTGTAAGTATCTGACAAAGGAAGCTAAATTTGAAAGGTAAGACAATTCTGTTTCTGATTACATTATGCAAATGGCTTAAATAGATCTATTAGTCTACCAAACTTACTATTTTATCAGTTTGTGTGACTCCAAAATATTCTGGGTCTTTGGAAAATTCCTTTTTTCTCCTCTTCCTCCTCGTCCTCCTCCTCCTCTTCCTCTTCCTCCTCCTCCTCCTCCTCCTCCTCTTTCTCCTCCTCCTCCTTCTTTTAGTGGAAACATTTTCTGGAATTTCTAGAGAACAGATTAAGTATCTGGGAACTAGCCTGGATTGGTTCAAAGTCTTGATTTGAAGAATGAAGGCAACCCGGCTATAATATTTGTCTTCCCACAGAGCTCTAGAGCAGAATTAGCTGATCTGATTGGTTGGACCACATTTTTTCCTCTCTTAGCACTCTATTTATATACTTTCTGAAAAAGAATGTATAAGGAGTTGACTTTTCCCTCTATAGCCAAAGATGTAGGTGATTGGGGAAAGGAAAATCTGAGTTTTTATGTGGCATAATGGAAATAGTACTAAATTATAAGATCAGGGTAGTTACAAATAGCAGCTTATCATCTTTATATCACGCATAATCTTTTACATACTGTTTTCCTCATGGTAGTGGTTAATAAATCTACCAAATAAAGGCTATTCTGAATATGGTAATATACTTTTTGAGGATTAAAGTTTCCATTTCCCTGAGAAGGAATGCCCAGGAATGTGGTTGCAGGGTAGTGTGGTAAGTATGCTTTTAGTCAGATAAGAAATTGTCCAACTATTTTCCAGAATGGTTATACCATTTTATATTCTCCTGTCCATATATCTAGACATAGAGGTCGATGTTTAATATATTTATATTTTTCTATTTCTAAGGAGTCATAAACAAGATGTACACACTTCACTGGTGTCTGTGATAATAGGCAAATTGTACTTAATATGCTCTTTTATATAGGCTTTATGAAGATTTTCTTCGTTTCATCATCAAAGAGCGTAAGAACTAGTCTCTTTTTCCAAACAGTGGACTTAAAACCTATGTCCTCAAGTTATTGGAAATTTTTTTTTTATCCACTTCATAGTTTTACTGTCACTATTTTAATTTGCTGGGTTTTGTTTTTGGCTCATTCTTTGTTTTTAGGACTCTTGCAGTTTCCTTTTATTTCTTGTGAGCTCAGGCTTACACCCAAGGTTTACTTTATACAGGTATTTGATAATGTGAAGTCAGGATATCTAGACTACCATGTTGTCAGAAACAAACAAACAAAAACTGTATAGGTTATTGTTACATCTAAGTTTTACACTAAACTTCAATGGTCCTTTGGCAGTTTTTATCTTAATTCCTTTCCTATATTGCTCAGAATTTTAATAGCCATCATACTACAAACATTTGGGATTTTTTTCTGCAAACAAATTTTTCAACCCAGCACTTTGGGAGGCAGAGGCAAGAGGATTGCCTGAGCCCAGGGGTTCAAGACCAGCCTGGGCAACTTGGTGAGACCTCGTCTCTACAATATATCAAAAAATTAGCTAGGCATGGTAGCATGTGCCTGTAGTTTCAGCTACTTGGAAGGCTGAGGTCAAGCAAGTAAACGCTGGGGTGGCCATGAGCGTTCCACTGCACTCCAGCCTGGGCAGTGAGACTCCAACTAAAAAAAAAAAAAAAAAAAGAAAAAGAAAAATTCAAAATGAGACATTTCAAAATATGACTTACTACTGTTTTTGTCAAGTACTATATATGTTTAATTTTTTAAAAATATTTCATCTTATTTTCCAGTGATGATGTTACTACTTCATTTTAGAAACACAGCTCTGCTTAGCACATCAACAGAAGAATCAGGAAGTCACTATTGTCACAAGCAACTTTTTCTAGGGGAAATGAGAATACCCTCCAAAATGAGGCCCCCCCTACAAAAATGTATTCCGTGTCATTTTATTCCAAATAGTTAAAAACTCAATGGTTTGGACTTTACTGGCAACTTGATTTACTTCCAGAGATTTAAAATGAGAGCAACAAAAGAAACAGTTTAAAAAAATCATTTAGTCTAGAGATTATCAACTCAAGTTTTATGACACACCTGTTGGGAATTATGTAGCAAATTGCTCTTTAAAAATTAACAATGATGTACCCAAGATTTCAAATTATTTGCTTTTTTAAAATTTTTAAAATAAATTAGAACAGGATGCAAAGTTACTGTAAAATGTCAGTCTCACTCATGTGCTTACTGATATGCTTACTTGAGCAGGAGGGAAGCGACTGAGCTATATCTAGTACATGGGTAATTGTGCACAACCCTGGGGCTGCTCATGGGAGTGTGTGAATATTGTTTTTCATTTGTATGGTGAAGAAAAAAAAAAAGTACTGAAAACCATTAGCCTAACCCAGCACATTCATCGTACAGATGCAGAAACTAAGGCCCTGTGAGATTTCACAGCATAAGTTAGTGACTGAGATGAGATTTGAATTCAAGTCCTGTAAGTTATAGTCCAGTGTATTTTCTACTATACCACAATGAAGAGTGAATATTTTAATAACCTCTCAATGGAAAACAGAGTGCCACTTGGTTACATCAGGCACTCTCATTTTTCTCGCTGCATTGAAGCGTGCTCTCTTTCGATCAGATTAAAACTGACAGAGATGAAACAGTTTTGGGCAGATTTCCTTGGGTTGGCTCCAGGGCCTCTAATCTGCATTTCATCATGATACAAGCACATGTTTCCATCATTGGTACACCCGCCTGCATCAGCCGGGATGTTAATCACATGCTAACCCAATTTCCTCTATGAATTTATTACTTACTCTTCATTTAAGTTCATGAAACCTACCATGAGCTCCAAATAAGTCTAACACCCTTAACAAGAAGATCTTGGCTCAAGAACCATGCCCACTAGGCAACATAACCTAAAGATGAAGGCTTAGGAGCAGGAGGGGGAAAAATCAGTCTTGCGATGATACCTTGAGGACTGTCTGCAAAATAAGATTATAATGAAATATTTTGTTACATTACATGATGGAAGTTGAAATATATGAGCAAGTCATGACTTGGCAATAAAGTGTAGTCCTTGTTTTAACTATGTGCAGCTCAGTTGTACCAAACTGATCCATGATTTCCAAAATTAGAGGTATGGCCTTCAGAAAAGAGTGGAAGGTGGTGCAGTGCATGAAAGGCGAAGGGAAGCTATAATGGGAAGGCATTTTGGAAGCAGAATCCAAATGCAAATTGGTTGTTAGAGAAACTATTCAAATCCATCTGGTAGCTGCATGTGATGAATACTACAAATCCCATCAATGGATATTCATTTTGGCAATGGCAAAGGAAAGTAAAATAGAACGAGTCAGGCCACCAGAGTGTGGATATTGGACTTAAACGCTCTTGCTAATGTGCAGCAAACACTCATCCTATGTTTTAGATAGCAATCATGAAAAAGAAATTGTTTAGTTAAAAAAAATGTAAGAAGAAGATGTGTTAGAGACATCAGAACTACATTACATAACTGGGGGGGGGTGTTTCTTTGTTTGCTGAGCTTCCAGATTGTCTGTCTACATTGATTTATTCATTCATTCCACCTACATCTGTTCCTGAGCACCTGTTATATGTCAGGCACAGTCCCAGGCACTTGGGATACCATTGACAGAACTGTATTCCAGCCCTCAGAGGACTCTCAGTCTGGGGGAGGAAGTACACAGTATACAGATAAGAACTAAGATATAGCAACCATTAGCTATGCACTTACAATTTGCCAGCTACTGTTTTAAGTAATTTACATCTATTGCCTCCTTTATTTATTGTAAATATCCTATTGGGCAATGCAATTATATCTCCTATTTCAAAATGAGAAAATTAAGGCACAGAGAGTCTAAGTTACTTAACCAATGTCACACAGCTAGTAAACAGGAGAGCTTGGATGTGAACTTAGAAAAATCTGGCTTTAGCACTTAAGCTCTAAACTATTATGATATACTGTCTCTTGAACTAAAAGTTAATATGATGTATCAGAGGGAAAGCCACTCTCTGGTATAGTGGAAGGACATCAGAGTGATAAAAACAGGGAAGGTTTTGCTGGGGAAAAAAACAACAACCATCCAAACAAATAACCATGAGCTACATTTTGAAGAGAATAGTCTGGTGAAGTATAGCACGGGGGCAATGAGTCAAAAGAGGAAGCATGAACAAAGTCACTGAAACCTGCAATGGGATCACATATTTGTTCCTGGAGTCCCAGAAAGACCCACATGGCTACACCATAGATTTGAAGAGGTTAGTAACAGGGAGTAATACCTGAGAATAAGTTAGAGGCAAAGGAGACAAGATCATAAAGAACGTTGTGTGTACATTTCAAGAATTCTAAGTTTATTCTTGGGACAAGGGAGAGCCCTTGTAGGGTACTAAGTAAGACAGAAATCAGATTTAATATGCCCTCTCTTTCTTTCTTTGAGTTGGGGTCTCACTTTGTCACCTAAGCTGGAATGTAGTGGCACGATCATGGCTTATTGCAGCCTCAACCTCCTGGGTTCAGGTGATCCTTCCACCTCAGCTTCTCAAGTAGCTGGGATTACAGGCACATGCCACCAGATTCAGCTATTTTTATTTTTATTTTTGTAGGAATGCAGTCTTATGATGTTGCCTAGGCTGGTCTCAAGTTTCTGTGCTCAAGTAATTCTCTCACCTCAGCCTGCTAAAGTGCTAGGATTACAGGTGTGTGCCACTGCACCTGACCTTAATATGCCTTCTCATAGAAGTACTGAGCCAAAGTGTGGAGCTATGAATGGGAAAGGGGAATGGGGATAAGCAAGAATGAAGGAAAAGAGAACAGCTAGAGGACCTATAGAAATAATATAGGATGAGCATTACTCTAATAACAAGGTCAGGCAAGAACACAACAACAATTTAAAAATCACAGATTAATATTCTTGATGAACATAGATGCAAACTCCTCCAAAAAATACTAGCAAACAAAATTCAACAACACATTAAAAAGATCATTCACCACAATCAAGTGGGATTCATCCCAGAGATGCAAGGATGGTTCAACAGACACATATCAATGAACATGATATACCACATTAACAGAATCATCAAGAACAAAAACTATATAATCATTTCAATAGATGCTGAAAAACATATAATAAAATTCAGCATTCCTTTATGTTAAAAAACTTTTAACAAATTGGTTATATTAATATAAGGAATATAACTCAACACAATAAAGGCCATATGTAATAAACCCACAGCTAGCATCATATTGAATGAGGAAAGGTTGAAAGCTTTTTCTCTATGATCTGAAATAAGACACCACTTTCACCAATTTTATTCACCAAAGTACTAGAAGTTTTAGTCAGGGCAATTAGGCAAGAGGAAAATACAAAGGGGTATCAAGTTGGAAAAAAGGGAAGTCAAACCGTCCCATTTGCTAACAACATGATCAAACACACACACACACACACACACACACACACACACACACACGCACACACACACACAAACCTCTAAAAAATTCACCAAAAAAATCCTGTTAGAACTAATAAATGAATTTAGTTAATTTGCAGGATGCAAAATTAACTTACAGAGTTGGTAATATTTCTATGTGCTACCTGGAACTATCTGGAAAATAAATCAAGAAAGCAATTCCATTTACAATAGCTACCAAAAAAAAAAAAAAAAAAAAACACCCAAAATAAACTTAATCAAAGAAGTTAAAAAGCTCTGCAACTAAAACCATAAAATGATGAAAGAAATTGAAGTGAACAAAAATAAATGGAAAGCTATCCTATGTTCATGGATGTGAAGAATTAATATTGCTAAAATGTCCATATTACACAAAGAAAACTATAGATTCAATAAAATCTCTATCAAAGTACCATGAAATTTTTCATAAAAATAGAAAAAATCCTTAAATTCATATGAAAATGCAAAGGACCCCGGATAGTCAATAGAATCTTGAGCAAAAAGAAAAAGCTTGTAGGCATCATACTACCTAATTTCAAATTATACTACAAAACTATATTAATGAAAATAGCATGGCACTGGCATAAAAACTGACACATAAAACAGGAACAGACTACAGAATCCAGAAACAAATTCATGCATTCACAGCCAATTGATTTTTGACAAAGGCACCAAGAACACATACTGGGGGAAGTACAGTCTCTTCAATAAGATGCTGAAGAAAACTAGATATCCACATGTAGCAGAATGAAAATACACCCCTATCACTCATTATGTGCAAGACTTAACTCAAATGAATTAAAGACTTAAATGTAAGATCAAAACATATCAAACTAACATATGGGGACTATTTCATGAAATTAGACTGAATAAGAATTTTTAAAGTAAGATCTCAAAAGCATAGACAACAGAAGCAAAAGCAGACAAATGAGATGGCATCAAACTAAAAATCTGTACTTTAAAAAGATCAATCAATAGAGTGAAGAGATCTCCTAGAGAATGGGAGAAACTATGTCCAAACTATGCATCTGGCAAGGGGTTAATACCCATTTATATATAAGAAAATCAAACTATTCAACAGAAAAAGACTAAGAATGAAATTAAAAATGGAAAAAAGACCTGAGTAGACATTTCCCAAATGAAGACATACAAATGACCAACAAATACATGAAAAAATGCTCAAAATTATGAATCTTCAGGGAAATGTAAGTCAAAACCACAAGATATCCCTTCACTCCAGTTAAAATGGCTGTTACCAAAAAGACCAAAAAAAAAAAAAAATCAAAACAAAACAAATGCTGTTGAGGATGCAGAGAAAGAGAACACATGCATGGTTGGTAGGAATGTAAATTAATACAGCCATTATGGAAACCGTGTAAAAATTCCACAAACAATGAAAACTAGAACTACTATACAATACAGCAATCCCACTACTGGTTATATATCCAAAGGAAATGAAATCAGTGTTTCCAAAAGATATCTGTACTCCCACGTTTATTGCAGTGCTATCCATAGTAGCCAAGTATGAAATCAACCTAAATGCCCATTTACAGACAAGTGGATAAAGAAAATGGGATATATATACAAGAATATTATTCAGTAATAAAAGGAATACCATCCTGTCATTATTTTTGGTTACATGGATGAACCTGGAGGACTTTATGTTAAATGAAATAAGCCATGAACAAAAAGACAAACACCACACAATCTCATGAATAAGTGAAATCTAAAGACGTCAGTGTTATAGAAGTAGAGAGTAGAGCAGTAGATACCTGAGGCTGAAAAGGTGGGAGGGAGTGACACTAGGAGAGGTTGGCTAAGGGGTTCAAATTTACAGTTAGAGAAGAAGAAGTTCTGGTATTCTATTACACAATAGGGTGACCTTAGCTAATAACAATGTAATGTATATTTAAAGATAGCTAGTAGAGAAGATTTTAACTGCTATCACCACAAAGAAATGATAAATGTTTAAAATGATTGATGTGGCAATTACCCTGATTTGCTCTTTACACAATGTGTACATGCATTACAACATCACACAATACCTCATAAATATGTACAATTATTATGTGTCAATTATAAATTAGAAAATTAATTAATCAAAAAAAAGTCTAGAATATTGGTGCTTGAGTTGAAGGAGATAAAGATGGATGAAGTGATTCTAAATAGGAAAGAAAATAGGATGAAGAAGCATTAAATTTCCAGATAACTATTAAATTTCTATTCCACTTTACTTTGAATTCTTAAATTCTGTTGGTGTCCAAGAGAATTTTTTTTGTAGATGGGATGAAAAGCAATTTCGAAGAAACCGATACACTCTCATGGGAATGTTTCATTCTCTACAGGCCTCCTTGAATATAATGCAGGAATCTGTTTTATTTGATTTGATTACCTTGTACCTATAAGATATGTTCTAATCAATAGTTAAAATAAACATAATCTCAATTTACAATGCAATTGGGTTGTTTAGAGTCACAGATATTTCTTAGCAGAAAAGCTTCAAAATGGTAGCAATATCCCTAGTTACAGTTCTCTGCAATCTTGGATGGGAAATGACTCAAATCTCCCAAGTTTTTCGTGATTGAAATATTCAATCAGATAACACTAGGATGAAAATAATGAAGACTTGAGAAGATGTGTTTCATCAAGTAGAATATAATTTTAAAGGTGTTCTTAAGTATGTAAAAGTGACTGTGAAAAAATACTGACTTCCTGCCAAAGAGAGGATTATTCCAGCTCACCAAAAAAAAAGAATAAAAAAGATGACACCTGTTGGCAGCTTAATGCTAATATGAATTCTGTTTTCAGGCTGGAAATTATGCATCAACAAAAATATAAATATAATTTTTTCACAGCTGTTTAAGTGAAAAAACATATGTTGAGAAATTAGAAATGACTATTATCCATTATTCAAAATTTCCATGGCCACTGAGTGAATCCAGTGCTGAAATTGGAAATGTACAATGCTTTTCAATTAATTTAATTTACATTGTTAGCTAATTAAATGCCACGAATAACCACAACACTGAACACTCTTCCCTGTTCTCCTTTAAAAAGGCTCTGCTTTTTGTATGCCTAACCCCTAACTGTACCCCGCAATAACATAATAAAATAAAATAAAATAAAATAAAAAAAAAATAAAAAGGCTCTGCTGTTCACAGGAGCCAGCATGGCTGCTAATTTTCTGGCTTCCCTTGGAGAAAATTGAGGCAGGGTATGTGCAGTTGAAAGAGAAGTCATAAGACAGAGGCAGGTGGGCCAAGGCTACCACAAAGCCTTCTCCCAAGTTCAGATGTGGCTTCCTAACAAGCTCCTCCACCAGTTAATGAAGGAGAAATACCATATGGGATTTAAAGGAGACTAAGAAAGCAGAATTAGTTGAGTACATTTTTTTAAAAAGATTATTTTCTATATGCCTAGATGTATGACAGGTGCTATATCAGAGGTGTTTCTTATCATTCTATGTGAGCTTGGCCAAATTATTTCTCTCTCTTAAGTTTAGTTGTTCCCTTCTGTAAAATGTGGGATTAAGATTGAATGGTTTCTTTGAAGTTCCCTCTAGCTCTAAAACCTTAATGATTCTAAGTTAGGGTCACAGTCCTCAAGGAGCTCAGAGTTACACAAAAGTTGTAAGACCAAAATACCTAAGCTGATTAACTAAATTAATAATACAAATAATAAAACTAAAAGTACTAGAGCATGACTCTGTTTAATAAGAACTCTGATGCACCACACGGTGTAAACTCTTTCATTTTATCATCAGTCACGTTCTCCACCCATGATCCTATTCCAACCTCAAAGCAATCCTATGGCGAGGGTCACATCACACAGATGAAGAAATCTGTGCTCAGAGAACTTGAGATAGTTAAGATTACAGAGGTGGAACAGAGTCAAGGTGGAAACTGAGTTTGAATCTTGCTGCCTTTGGCACCCTGACTATTAACCAGTGCCCCGTACTTCCATTAACAATGGCAGGGAAGTGTTCCTGAGTTCTATTCTAATCCTGACAAGAAGGTAATGTGGTGTAAGAGGAAGATCACAAGCTGGAGTCAGATGGCTTTGGGAATTTATCAGAGGACTGCAACTTGTGTCATGTTGGGATATCCAGGTCTGTTTCCTCTTTTGCAAAATGGGGATATCAATATTCACCTAATAGGGTTGTATTGAAGCACAAATAAGATAATATTAAGTGCTTGGCACAAGACCTGTCACATAGTACACAAGTAAGAAGTATTTTCTATCCTCTCACCCTTCTCCTTTCCTGTAGTCTCATTTCTTTCAGGGACTGACCAATTTCTTTTCAGTTTTCTGCTTGTTGTATTGGTGCCTGTGGTGTGCCTACAGAAAAATTTCAAGGTCGTCATTTGGTCAAAATCTCCCTCCCATACTTGAAACATACCCTCAAGTGCAACACATACACGGATCCTGGGTCATGCTTAGAGGGTCCAGATTTGCATATGCAATCTCCCTTGAAGGGAGAGTCAGTGAGAGACAGGCATTGCAAATTGCAGCCCTTCATTAGCCTGTCTGCTAATATTGATGTTATAATTTTCTAGTTAACTTTTCTCCCACTCAGCCCTCCCTCGGCTCTTCCCTTCTGACCTGCCACCACCTTCTCTTCCCATTCAACTTTCTTGAAGAACTCCACCTTGTCAAATGTGGCCAGTTGTATCTGCTGATGCCATAAGCAAAGGCTATGCTTATGAAGGCAAGAAAACTGAGGGAACCAAGTCCTGCTGTTATAGACCTCATCTTACCATTGATGCAGTTGCCTGGAGTTGAAAAACACATCTTTGGATGTATACAGAGAAGTAAACTGTAAACAACACTGAACTTGGATTAAGAAGAAAAGGGAGATCCAATAGATAAGAATCTACTCTGTGCCAGACTTAATTTTCACCAAAAAGACTTTGTGATTTACACTCACTATGCACCAAGTACTATTATTGCACTTTAAAAATAATAGCTCATTACACCCTCACCACAACTGCACTCTAGGAGATAGATGGGATTAATTTCTTCAGAAAACAAATGAGGACACTGAGCACAGACAGGTTAAGTCATCTGCTCAAGGCCATATCACCAGTAAGCAGCACAGTCAGGACTTGAGCCAATGCTGTCTGGGTTCTGAATCCGGGCTGTTAGCCATTGTACTGTACTGCCTCTCAGTTGAGGGGCAGCAGGAGCTACTTAGGAAAATGTGACCAGGGCCAGTCGCTGGTCACTCATAGCACAAGTGAGTGAGTATACTAGGGCATAGCCCCTAACCATGAGCATTCAGTATACTGTGGGCATCCATTAGTGTGATTTATAGAAGGAAAGGAACGTGTTGATTAACCTGGCCAGTTGGTTCAGAGAGTAGACTGCTAAGATCTGGTCTTCTGTATTATGATGATGATGATTTCCATTAAAAAGATAAATAAACCAACCAGAGAAGATACATACTTACTCAGTGCAAGATTTTAAACCAGGGCTGTATGATACCTTAGCTCGCCCTCTTCAGAAGGTTCTCAATGGCACAAAACTAGTTTTTGGCCTCCAAACTAGTTTGGTCAGTGTTTATGTGCAGAATTTCGAGAGCAAACTTTGCCTTCCTAAGACACAGGCACCATCACCTTTTCTCATCAGTATTTTTTCAAAAGAACAGGCACAACATCCACGAAGCAGGAAGTAATTCACACTTTATGCAAAGCCCAGAGCAGTAATTATTCTATACACAGAACAGGTTCTCACAGTATACATGGTGAGTTTCGGTGAACTGAGTTGACATATTCTAGCTTCATGACACAGCCTGGAACGTTGCTGCCTTAGGAATAAAAAAGCACTCCCAAAACACAGAGGGCACTCTTGGCTTACTCCACTAGCCTAAGAGTAGTAAATACTTGGCATATATGCTACCATTTGCCTCTTCAAAGACTTGAATAGCCCACAGAGTACTGTCAGCATGACTTGAGCTTAACACCCTCTCAAACTTCTCAACATAGTATTCCCTGCAAAGACTATCCACTGATTAGACAAGAAACATGAGAACAAAACCTATTTTCCATCCCTAAATAACCTGAGAATTGGTCCTCATGAGTATATACAATCTTGTGTTCAATGTGATATAATCAATAGTGCCTCTGCACAATTGTTCAATGTCATTTCACACCTGCCTTTTCAGTTGAGGGGACTTGAGAACTCATGTGTGACTGGTAGGCAAGAAAGAGTCATCTAAAAGGGGAAGGGTCAGGGCAACAGGCCTGCCACCTGGTGTATCAACTTGACATTGATATATGAAGCAAAATGATTGACTTGAGGCTGCTTTGAGTAAGAGTAGCCTTAGTCCTGTAGGACTCAGTTCACCTGAGTTATCCTTCTCCTTCTCTAAACCTCTCCATTGCTAACTCTGCTCCAAGGTATTCAAGAAAATCTTGTCAGAGAAATCATTCCACTGTACTCTGTGGCTATGTCGCTCAATCTCCAAAAGCTTTCAGCAGCTCCCCATGGCCTGCTGGATAAAAACCAAGCTCCTTAATCTGCCATGGATATTAACAGTTTTAGTCCTCCCATTCTCAACTCTCAGGGTCTCCAAATGTAATTCAACACATGTAAATTCCACTGCTAAAGTGGACGACTTGAAGCTCCCAAAATGAGCTGTGTGACTGTGTGCCAGTTCCTTTAATTCTTTGTTCTTTGCTTACTTCACTTGGAATATCATCTGGCTCTGAGTAGGCACTCAATAAATGTCAGCTATTACGTGTATTTTTGGTTCTGTGTAATGATATGCATGTTTTTCTGATATCTCTGCTGTATGTTTATGAGTGCGTGTCTGTTTCACAGCCTTATGCTGTTTTTCTGTGCTTGTCTGCTCCTGTCTATGTCTCTATCTCTGTCTCTCTCTCTCAAGCTTTCAAGCCCCGTATATATCCAGAAAGAGTATTTTCTCCTTTATGAAGAGGATTCTGGGTTTGCAGGGCAGAGCCCTGTCCCAGGCTAACTTGGTTAGTATATTCGCACACTCTCAGAGAATTTTTTGCATCCACAGAAGAATGACTGGAGTGGAGAGGCTATGTCCATAAAAGCAGAGCCCACCCCCTACCCCCAAGTCTTTGTCCCTGGCTTCTCTTGTCTTAACCTTTGTTCCTACATGCAGATATGTAGTGCCCCCAATTAGCTAATTATGGCTACATTTTTCAGGGGGAAAACCCACATGGCCTTTTTGTTTTTATTGCTCTCAGGGATCAGTTAGGAAGGTTACTGATAGGCTCTTTCTGATTTCTAGCTTGTAAGAGTTTGTTTAAATGGCAGATGAGTGAAGCAAAAACTATTGTGGGCTTTATTCTCTTTCAGCCAGTAGCATTTCATATTCAAGAAGAAAAACTGTAATTATTTTCAATTCCAAGTTTGGTTTAGTCTTTCTCTTTGCCTGTTTTTCTGCTCCAACCCTGTCAAAATGAAATCTGAAGATTAGCTAGGACAGAAACCCAGAACATTTATAGCTATAAATCAGATACAAGGATAAGCAAGCTTCCTGCTGATGGATAGACAAGCCAGGGCGGTGGTTGTTGTGGTGGTTTATTCTTGATTTAAAATGTAGAGTCATTTTGATACGCATTCTGTTTTCACTTTCACTTCCACATGCTCTGAGCAAGAGCTGTTGCAGATCAAGATGGTGCAGGAAGAAGAAAGGAAGGAAGGAAGGAGGGGGAAGGAGAGGGAGAGAAGAAAAGAGGGACAGTGGAACAGAAGAGGTCCTCAGAGGTGCGTCCCTGCACTTAGTTACTGAGCTAACTGCCACACGTAGCAGAATGCTTAGTATTATTGACTCTCTTGCCTTGCTCCTCCTTGGAGAACACCTGTTAACGTTTGCAGGTTCCCTCCTTCAAGCTAGGAGTAAAACTCTAAAATTAGTGAGTTTGGTAATTTTATTAAAAATCAGAAGCTTAGTGGGAAACAGTCGTGTTTCAAATTGCACAGCCTTCAGTCATCTTACTGGCTCCCTTCTGTCCCAGGCAGCCTATTCTTTTGCTTTGCCTGATCTCCCATCACAAAATCTTCCTCTGGAGAGTGGGTCCCAGCCTCCTCCTGGCCAAGGAAGGAGAAGGGGAGCAGCTCTGCCAGACTGGTCTACTTATCCCAATTCTCCCACTGCCTCCTCTCCCTGGAATTCAGGAGAGCAAACAATCCCCCCGCTCCAGTGCCTGCTATGTTGTCTATCATATAGGTGGTGCTCATTAAATGATAGAGAAATCCACACACCGATGGATGAATGCAAGTGAATCATCCACTAACATCAGATTACCCAAGTAACTGATACAAAGTAGAAAGTGCTAGGCACTCTCAAAGAGACATAAACCTGCCAGCTGTATATCTGACAAGGACCTACCATCTAGGATCTACAAGGAACTCAAATGTGCCAAAAAGAAAAAAAAGTCCCATTACAAAGTGGGCAAAAGATATGAATAGACATTTCTCAAAAGAATACATACAAGCAGCCAACAAATACATGAAAAATTGCTCAGCCTCACTAGTCATCAAAGAAATGAGAATTAAAACCACATTGAGATACCACCTAACTCCAGTCAGGATGGCCATCATCAATAACTCAAAAAGCAACAGATGTTGGAGAGGATGTGGAGAAAAGGAAACACTTCTACACTGTTGGTGGGAGTGTAAATTAGTACAGCCTCTGTGGAAATCAGTGTGACAATTCCTAAAAGATCTAAAAATAGACCTCCCATATGACCCCACAGTTCCCCTACTGGGCAATATACCTGGAGGAACTCAAACCACTCTATGAAAAAGATACCTTCACATGCATATTTATTGCAGCATTATTTACAATAGCAAAAACGTGGAACCAACCGTGCTGCCCACCGAAAGAGGACTGGATTAAAAAAAAAAGTGGTACATATACACAATGGAATATTATGCAGCCATAAAGAAGGACAAAATTATGAACTTCACAGCAACTTGGATGAACATAGAGGCTATAATATTGAGTGATTTGTCACAGAAACAAAGAACTGAGTATCACATGTTCTAATTCATAAGCGGACTTTGACCAACTATCATAATACTATAAGAAAGGGATTGGCAGTAGTGGGAAACTGCCAGGGAAAGGGGGCTGGGATTGGCAGTTGAGGCAAAATGCCAGGGGAGTGGCAGGGGGTGGGCACACCTCATTGACAAGGGTACCTGCATAACGAACATTTGTATACCTAATCCTGAATTGTACCTCACATATTAAACATATATATTTTTAAAAAGAGACATAAACCCAGAGAGATAACATAGCACAGGGGTCAAGTGCAAGGGCTGTGTCTAGTTCATGATGCATCATTTACTAGCTGTGAGCCAGTTTTCCTCATTTTAAGAAAGGGATAACAATAAAAATACTCACTGAGAATCATGACCCACCTACTATTCTCCTGTTTTCAAGTTGAACAATACTGAGAACAAGCAGAATGTTTACTTTCTCCAGAAATAATTGCTCTTGGAAGATAAAAATGAGAACAAACTAAAATAGCTTATTGACACCATCAGCGTATTCTTCAAGACTTGCTGAGCCCATCAATCCAAAGAGATTTTATTGTAAACTCGACTCAATTCCAACCAGGTCCAAGACCCTAAAACTCTTTACAAGCCTTTCCCTGACCTTCCCCTGCTAAGGTGGTGCTTTCCTTCTAGCAGTAGTTTCATTAATGTATTGCTTAATCAACTTTTGGTGGTTTTGGAGGGATCTGACATTACTTCACAGACTATCTGGAGGGATAGTATTAGATAAGGAAAGAAAACATTTAGCTCCGTGTCTAGCACTTGGTAAGTACACTCTAAATAATATTATTATCACTATGATTGGTGAACAGACTTATTGCTTCCAGCTGAATGAATTCATTTAGTCACCCTTTTAACAATCTTTCATTAAACTAGTACTCCTGGGCCATGTTCTAGTCCTTGGAGATACAGAGATGAGTAGTTACTGACTTTGAGGAGTTTTTTACTTACGGGATAAAACGGACGGGTAAAGTTGAAGCTGTATAAGAGGGTGATCAGCCAAGGTTGAAAGGGGGCACAAAACAGAATGGTGGCATAAGAAAAGGAGGCATCATTTTGTCCTGGAGGTGATAACATCAGGCTCTAGGAGTGGAGAAGAGAATGCTCAGTGGCCTGAGTTCTGGAGGTTGAATAGAAGTGTGCCAGACAGTCATAAATAAGGACAGGGAATGCCTCTCATTGAGAGGGAATAGGTCAGGTAGTGCCATAGTGCATCGGATACAGCTGGTAAGCCCAGGAGGAAAAATAACCTAGTTCTTTATGATGGAAGTTGAGAATGAGTTTGCAGGGATAGGCAGGTGCATATCAAGGAACGCTTTGTATGAAAGTGAAGGATCCAGGGCCTTATTTTGAGGAAAAAGAATCATTAATATCATTGCACCTGAAGAATATTGTTTACTATATGCCAGGTGCTGTTCTAAACACATTATTTACTTAACACTTTATATGCATTAAGCTTATTTCATCCTTACAACAACCTTAATTTTACTGATGAAGAAAATCAAGCCACAAATAAGTTAATTAACTTGCTGAAACTTACACAGCTCAAAAGCGACAGAATCAGGATTTGAACCCAGGCAATATGGCTATCAATCCATGCTCTTAATCACTACCCTAAACTACTTCTGATGGGATCAAATATCTGTTTGGGAATGATCATTCTGCCAACAAAAGAAAAAGAGATACCAGGGGCTAAACACGAATGCATAAGGAAAAAGTGGACATTGGATCTTTTCCGAAGGCGTACTCCATAGGTTTTAAAGAATGACATGACCAGTTGAGTGTGAATATATGAAAAGACCATTAGCGCAGCCACAGGCAAGAATGATGGAAAGAAACAATTTGAAGTCAGGGGGACCAGAAAGTTAGAAACCACTGTAAGAGCCCTGGCTACAGGTGATTACATCTGCAATTCAACTTCAGGACCCAGAAGAAGAGGCGCCTAGACTCTCATTATTCCCCAATACATATTCACATCTCTAACCCAAATTAAGCCACAGGACAGGAAGTTCAAACCAGCACATGGGCACCGGTGTTTTCAAGAAACGTCAGCAGGCTTAACTGTTCCACGGAGGAGTTTCCTAACCATAATTGATGTGTTAAACCTCAGCAGCTGTTTACACAACGTGGTGGACACCCACAGGAATAACAGTCAGCACTGAGTGCTGCTAAGTGAGGACGTGCATTAGACTAAGACCGTCTGTGCGTCACCTGTTCCTTCACATCTTATTACCTGGCTATTAGATGGCACATCTGTAATCTGTGGCAATCACAGGTAGGCCAGGCGGGGATGGCACTGTGATCATGATGAATGGGATTCTGTCTGCATCACTGGGAATGTTCCATAAATGGCTGCTGGATCCTGGGCCACTTTCATAATTTATGGAGAGATAAATCTTGCTGTGCATCTCCAGAGACAGTTGACAGTCTCTCTCTCTCTCTCTCTCTGTCTCTCTCTCTCTCTCTCTGTCTCTCTCTGTCTCTCTCTCTCACTCTCTCTGTCTCTCTTTCTCCTTTCTCTTTCTATCTCTCTCTGCCTTCTCTAGTGGAATGTTATTGGGAAAATTCTGCCCAATTCCTACATTTAACTCTTAAGTGCCACCTTTTCACAATACCTAGGCTCAGCAAAGCCCAGAGATTCAAGTAAGGACAAGCCCAGTTTCACTGCCAAGGCTAAAGGTGGGAGATAGACGCAGGAGAAACAGAATGAGCTCTATGTGCTAATATTTTTTTAAAATTCTGCTGCCCAGTCTTTGGCAGGAGCATTTCTAAAAAAGCTATTTGGCCAGGGACTTCCTTCTTCTTGTGGAGCAGGTAGTGATATTGACGGTCTACTGAAGTCACTTTAGAAAACTCTGACCTACAAGATGTGGTCTGAGCTCAAATCTGACTTCTGTGACTGTAAGGAGATTGTATTAGAACAGGTATGTGTGTACCTATTTTGTCTCAATAAATACAACAGCCTGTTCTGCTTAGTTTAGTTAGATCCTCAACTTAGCATAGTAAATACATTATTGAACATGATGTGTACTCAAAGAGACACCCCCTAAGATGTTGTGATCAGTAGTCGAGGTGTGAGGAGGTGGTGGGAGCATTATGGGTGCTACACAAATGATGCTCTGAAATCCATGTTTCTTCTAGTTGGGGGAAACCCGTTTTCAAAATGAGTCAATATCAAGTAGTTGCACTTCCTACTTAAAGGAGAAAACTAGAACACCCTCTGCATCCTCAAATCACATCTTCCACACCTGCAAAATGGGATCAATAATAGCACCCCCTTCCTACGGTGTAAGAATTCCATGAGATGACACATTTAAGACATCATGTCAGACATAGTGAAAGCTTTGTCAATATTATTATTAGCTTGTCTTCTATCTTTTGTTGTAGATATTTATGCTTATGCCAGCTTTTGGGGTGAGTTTTATGGCATTCTCATTGCAGAGAATGGTTTAAGTTATTTTCAAGAATTAATAAAATACTGAATGCGTAACTTCACAGTTTGTTAGAGATAAAGGTATGAGTTGGGGAACTGTTAAGTTGCAGTACTTCCAGTGGGCGTAACCAGGCAAGCAAATCTCCATATGAAATGTGGTATCAAGGAAGTCTGGTTCTGCCCTGGTGTGTGGCAATGGCTTCTGTGTTAAAGGTTATTTGAATTCAGAATAAGCGTAGTCCAAATCCCAGCATCCATAGGCAATGACTTTGCGATTTCTTCTGCCTGCTTTCCATTGGTAGCACCTGCTGTTTGGAGGCAGCCAGTCTCCCACATCCCTGAGCTTGTAGGGTGTCATACATGGGCCCTGCTGCAGGTAATGTGCCTCAAGCAGCCTGTATCATATCTCACCCTATCCTCTCTTCACTGAGATGGAGGAAGGGTGGACAGGACTTTGGTCACAACTATCCAGGCAGAAGTGGAGATTTGTGGATGAGGGGTAGATGGGCACCAGGAAGGAGAAAACCAGGAAGACACAGGAGTGACAGAGCAGAGCAGATAAAAGTCTTGTCCACCCTCCTACCTCACAGAAACTCCTGGCCTCCTGAAATGCATATTTCAGTGGTCCTTGGGAAGATAGAGAATGGCATACTGCCATGCAGGGGATATGTAGCTGATGTACTCAATGTCTGTATTCTTTCTGCCTTCTGCAAACATCACATTGAGGGTAACAACAGAAAAGGCAACAACACCTGTTATTTTCTAAGAGTTTTAACAAAAGTCTTAGGAAAAAAGACATCATCATTACTCCTGCTTTCTGAAATAAAGACATAGCAAGGTTAAGCTAAGCCAGGTAGCAGTGGCAGCGTCAGGATAAGAGGCTGGGTCTAATGGATGTCACTACCCCAGTCTTATCCACTATGCTCTGTTATTGATGTATTGGGCACCAGTCATAAAATTCTGATTCCTTCTCAAGCTGAGCACTTATTGGGTGCAAGTCAGTGCTCCATGCTTCAGTGAGTGTTTATCACTGGGCTGAAGTGGTCAGGGCAGATGTTATGTAAGCGATGGCTTATATTAACTCAATCTTTCACACAACTCGGAAAGAGAGAAAGCAGAAGGTTCAGGTGGGTTAAGACACTTGTTCGGTAATGGTGCTATCACATCTATAAAATAGCAGAGAAGAAACCTGGGTTTCAAAGCTCTGAGGTCCTGAGAAGATGCCCTCAAATCTTCCATAAAGAGGGTCAGGCCTGGAAGGAGAAAATCAGGAGATATATCCAACTATATGAGAAGATGCACTAGTCAGGGCCAAGAGGGCAACAGAACGAATTCCTCCCTTCTAATTCAAGTATAGATGTTTCTAAACTGAAGGGATGAGGAGGAGGAACTTGGAAAGAGATGTGAAGTCATTATATAACAAGGTCAGTGGAAAGCCCTTGTAAATTTTTGGAAGGGGTGCAGGAGGGCATGGTGGGGGATCTTTGAACATTGATGTCTCTTCCTCTCATATGAGGCACTGAACTTGAAGACAAGAACTGGGTTTTCTTTCTTTCTGATCTTCAGAATCAAATTAAATTCTCAACACGGTTCAGTAGTTGGATGAATAAATGAAATAAAAAATGAATACCCATTTCACATCCATTAGGATGGCAATTATATGTTAAAAAACATAAGTGTTGAGAATGTGAAGAAATTAGAATTCTTGCGCATTGCTGATGGGAACGGAAAATGGTACAACCCCTGTGGAAAATGGTATGGAAGTTCCTTAAAAAATTAAACACAGAATTACCATATGATTCAGTCATTCTAGTATATACACAAAATAATTAAAAGCAGAGACTGGAACAGACATTTGCATACCCATATTCCCTGATATTCATAGCAGTGTTATTCACAGCTAAAAGATGAAAGTAATCCAAGTATACAAAGATTGATGAATGGATGAACAAAATATAGCATAAACATACAATGGAATACTATTTAGCCCTATAAAGCAAGGAAACTTTGACATAAGCTACAACATGGATGAAACTTGAAGACAAGTAAAATAGCCAGTCACATAAAAACAAATATTGCATGATTCCAGTTAAATGAGATATCGACAATAGTCAAATTCATAGAGACAGAAAATAGAATGGTGATTTCTGGGGGCTTGGGCTAGGAGGTGGGGAATGTGGAGTATTGTTTAATGAGTACAAAATGTCAATAGGAAAGATTCAAAAAACCTTCTGGAGACAACTTATGATAATAGTTACATAACAAGGTAAATGTTCTCAGTGTCACAGAACCAAACACTTAGAAAGGATCAAAACAGTAACTTTTATGTCATGCATATCTTACCACAGTAAAAAAGAAAAACAAAAGGGCAACCTCTTTCAGGTCCCCTCCCACTATGGAAGCTTTTCTGTCTTCTTACTAAATCCTACTTTCTAAAGTAAAAAAGAATCAATAACTAATGGATGAATATTACAAGTACACTTCTCACAGTTTCTTTCTCTTTCAGTTCCTCCTGCTTACTTAGACTGTGAAGTATATGTGTTTGAGAATTATCTTTCCTCTTTGTAATACTATGGATCTGAGCAAAGGACCAACTGCATTCCAGCAGCACCTCTAGTCTCCAAAGCCTCATGTGATTTTAAGATAAGGGGCGTTGGTGGGAAAGGGCATTCTGGAATAAGAATCCTACAGACAGTTTCTTCCAGATGAAGAAGACAGGTTATGCAGAATAAGCCACTCATAACAATCCAATATGGGGAAGAACAGTGGTGGCGGAGTCGGATGATCTGTTTGAAAATCCCAAGGAAATTACTGCGGAGTATTGTACAAGTCAGGTCACTTCTCAACCTTCAGTGTTCTCACCTGGAAGATGCAGGTGCATGAAGGTGGGGGCAAGGGTGGTAGATAAAAAGGGTGAACTGTGAAGTTTTATGCCACTATAAGGCAACTCCATTGGCACCAATCATGCAGCCTAGTGCTGTGCCAGGTGTGGTAATAAGAAGTTGTTAAATGTAAGATGGAACAGCAGACTGAGCAGGCAGTGAGAAGTTCATCAGTGTTGAGACCCAACGCTGAGATGCATCAGGTAAGTGGCACCGCTACAGAGAGTACTCCTGATTATCAGAAGGAAATAAACCCTCAAGTCCTCCACCTACTTATGTTCCTTTGCTAGTAAATCTGGAGAAAATAAACTCCCATGCAGGAAGATTTACTGATTCCTAAGGACAGTTGCTGGCTTTAAAAATCCATCAGCACCTGTCTGTTGGGTTAGCCAGTTGCAGGGCAGAAGAGATCAGGGTCAGCTCTCGGAAAGCTGGTGAGAAATGAGGCTGATTGCTGTTCAGGGTGGGACATAGGTAGAAAGCAGGCAGTGAGGCTGCCTCACAGTGCATCGATCAGGAAAGAGAAGAGACTGGTCCTGGGTCACCGTGATCCAAATCATGACAGATCTCTGTAGGCCACAGTCAGCCATTTCTTTTATCTATGACTTGTGTAGAAAGACCCTGTGCTTGGTTTAATGCTCTACCACTGTTGTCTTGCAATTCAAAATACTTTTTAAATAGGGGGCCCTAATTTTCCTTTTGCATTGGGCTCTTCAGATTATGTAGCCAGTTCCATAGATGGTAAAATATGACTAAGTGCCTACTATTTTCCAGGTTGAGTCTTATCAGGGAAATGAGGATGGACTTGAATTAAGGAAGAAAAGGGAAGAGAGAGAGGAAAGAATGAAAATATTGAACTCAAATGTCACTTTTTTCATGAGGCTGCCCAAAACCACCCTATTTAAAATTGCAACTTGCTTCCCCAGCCCCTCTCCTGACAGCCATTTCTGTGATGAATTTCAAAAAAATTCTCAATTGTATTTACTAGCACCTAATGTACCATATACCTTATTCACTTAGTATGTTTACATTTCTTGTCTGATTCGCCCACCTAGAACATAAGTTCAGTGAGGGCAGGGGTCTGTAGCTGTTTTGTTCATGGATGTAACCCAAGTGCTTAACAATTCCTGACATGCAGCAGGCCGTCAATGGATTTTCCATAGATAAAAGAACAAACTAAGCACCTAGTATGTGTGAAGACCTGTGCTAAGCTAGTTGTGCAGTTTACCTTGCTATTCCTTTCAAGGTCCTTACAAGGTTTTGTCATTGATTTACTATGTGTAGGGGCCAAATTAGGTCCTGGGAGTACAAACATAGAAATGTTCAGAGATCTGCCCTCAATTTAGATATCAGCAATTTAGTGATAATCTTTTGTAATGAAGAACCTGAGGCACAGAGAGGTTGAGTCATTTGCCAAACATTAACATAGAGAAAACCCCTGTTTTCCAGAAGAGTGTAGGGGAGGAAGTGGGGAGTGGGAAGGGGGACATGGCAGAGGGAGGAGTCAGCATGGGGAGAAACCATGCCCTGATCTTTAGATGGCTAGTTTTTGGTCTCTTCCTGAAGAAGAAAAGGAAGCTCAAGGAAGGGAACAGGAAGGACCCCAGAAATCTTAGGCATTCAGGAAAGGTGGGCATTTCCTTGGAACACAACTCCACATCTGGAGGAAATGGTTTTGCACTAACTGAGACATGACTTTCACCCCCCCAACCACACCCCCCCCCCCGCCCCCGCCCAGGGACTCATACCTCCTTGATGTCTCTAAGCCAGGTAGATGTGCCTAAACTTGGACTCAGGAGGCCTGGATCAAAGTCTTGTCCTTGCCACTCACGATGTTTCCTTGGGTTAGTGAGTACCCTCACTGCTCCAAACCCTGTTATTCAAATGGGGGCACACTTTTACAATGAATATCACATTGTGATGTTGCTTGTAAAATACTGCATACCACAAAGCAGACCTTAGAGTGCTGAAGAAGGCATTTATCTCAGAGTCAAAAGTCATACCCTCTCTACCCCCAATTCATTATGAGCTGTGTGGTCGTTGGCAGCCCCCCCCCATTTAGTCTTGGAGTCTCACTCTGTCACCCAGGCTGGAGCGCAGTGGCATGCTCACAGCCACTCCACCAGCATCGACCTGCTGGGCTCCGGCGATCCTTTCGCCCCAGCCTTCCAAGTAGCCGGAACTACAGGTGTGTGCTACCATGCCTGACTAATTTCTTTAAAAAATTTATTGTAGAGACTAGGTCTCGACAGGTTGCCTGGGCTGGTCTGGATCCTGCGGGCTCGGGCAATCTGCTAGC
>CAUYQG010253682.1:0-15124 GCA_963574415.1 Tarsius wallacei
GGATGGGATTAATGGTGGTGGGTATCTATCTGAGAATGGGGAGACACCTCTTATCAACAAGGGTACCTGAACGAAATATTTTTGTATGCCTAACCCCTAACTGTACCCCACAATAACATAATAAAATAAAATAAAATAAAAATAAAAAATAAAAAATAAAAAAAAAAGAATTGCTACGATGACAAGTGCTATATGGCTTACTGAGGAATTGGCGATAAGTGATTTTAGATCTGTTTGGCGTAAACAAATGGAACTTGTTATAATTATTCCTCATAGGGAGAGCATTAGAAAGGGATAAGCTATATATTTTGTTAGAGGTT
This sequence comes from Tarsius wallacei, assembly GCA_963574415.1. NCBI lineage: Eukaryota > Metazoa > Chordata > Mammalia > Primates > Tarsiidae > Tarsius > Tarsius wallacei. The sequence goes on from CAUYQG010253682.1 coordinate 321, forward strand.
CTAGGATAATTGTTATTCGTATCATTCCATATCCTCCTAGGTTTAGTAGTACTGCTGCAAGGACTATGGAGCCTGCGATTGGGGCTTCGACATAGGCTTTGGGTAGTCATAAATGGAGTCCATATAGAGGTATTTTTACTATAAAAGCTATTATACAGGCTAACCATAGGATGTTATTTGATCAAGAGTTGGGAATGCTTTGTATAATGAGTGGATTAATTATCAAGTTTAATGTAGCTAGGGAGTTTTGGGTGTAGATAAGAGTGATAAGCAGAGGAAGTGAGCCGATTAAAGTGTAGAATAAAAAGCGAAGTCCAGCATTTAGTCATTCTGTTTGGTTCCCTCATCGGGTAATGATGACTAGTGTGGGGATGAGAGTTGCTTCAAATAAAATGTAGAAGAAAATTAGTTCTGTAGCGGTGAAAGTTATAATTAGGAATATTTGAAGTAGGGTCAATATGGAGATGTATAGCTTTTTTCGTATAAGTGGTTCTTTTGATAGATGATTTTGACTGGCTAAAATTATAAGGGGAAGTAGTCAGGCGGTCAAAATGATCAATGGTGTCGATAGTGAGTCGGTGAAGAAAGTAAGTGAGAAGTTTGTGTTGTTGACACAGGGATAATTTAAAAGGTAGAGGGTGATAGAGCTGATTATTAGGCTGTGAAGGGTAGTGTTAATTCAAATAGTGTGGCTTTTAGAATATCATGTTAGTGGTAGGATTATTAATGTTGGTAAAATAATCTTTAACATTGGAGGAGGTTTAGATTTTGTACGTAATCTAGGCCATATGTATTTGATACCATTACTAATAAGGCTAGACCTACAGCAGCCTCACAGGCTGCAAATACTAGGAGAATGATTGGGGCTAAGGTGAAGTGGAGATTTAAAATCCTGACTGAAGTTATAATAAATATTGAGAGTATTATGCCTTCTATGCATAATAGGGAGGATATGAAGTGTGATCGATATATTAGTATGCCTAGGAGAGATGTTAAGAAAGCAAGGAATAAATTAATATAAATAGAGGGCATTTTGGTAATTATGTCTTATTCATAATCTAATGAGTCAAAATCATTTGTTTTTAGTTAAACTAATCACCATATTCGGTTCATTCAAGTCCTTTTTGAAGTCATTCATATGTGAGGCCTAGGGCTAGGATGGCAACCAGAGCTAGGGCTACCCTTAGTATAAGATTTAGGTCTACTGTTTGGGTGGCTCAGGGGATGGGGAGTAAGAGGGCAATTTCTAGGTCGAATAGAAGGAAAGTAATAGCAATTAAGAAGAATTTTATAGAAAAGGATAGACAGGCTGATTCTGTTGGGTCGAAGCTGCATTCATAGGGACTGGACTTTTCTTTGTATACATTTAGTTGTGGAAGTCAGAATGCAATAGTAACCAGGAGCAGTGCTAGTATTATGTTTATAATTAGAGAAATAATTAAACTTATTGTTCCTTTCTGGGGTGTACCAGAGCTAATTGATTGGACGTCAATTGTACTAATTAATACTAAAGGGACAAGATCCTCATCAATAAATGGAGACATATAGGAATAATTAGACTACGTCGACGAAATGTCAATATCAGGCGGCTGCTTCGAATCCGAAATGGTAGTTAGATGTAAAGTGGAATTTTAATTGTCGAAGAAGGCAAACGGTTAAGAAAGTTGAACCGATGATAACGTGGAGTCCGTGGAAACCTGTAGCCATGAAGAATGTTGAGCCATAAACCCCATCAGAGATGATAAAAGATTTCTCAAAATATTCTGATGCTTGAAGTAGAGTAAAATAGATGCCTAGCATAATAGTAATAAGTAGGGCTTGGAGTATTTGTTTACGATTACCTTCTATGAGGCTGTGGTGGGTTCAAGTAATTGAGACACCTGAGGCTAGTATTACGGACGTATTAAGTAGGGGGACTTCTAAGGGGATTAGGGGGTGAATACCTGTTGGGGGTCAGCAGTCTCCTAGTTCGGGGGTAGGAGCTAAGCTGGAGTGATAAAAGGCTCAGAAAAAGCCTGCAAAGAAGAAGACTTCTGAGATGATGAAGAGGATTATTCCATATCGGAGACCTTTTTGGACGATTGATGTATGGTGGCCTTGAAATGTACCTTCTCGGATAATATCACGTCATCATTGATATATGGTAAGCGTATTAGTAATAAGGCCCAGAGTTAAGAGTAAAAATGAGTTGAAATGGAATCACATAACAAGGCCTGATGTTATGAAAAGGGCAGAGAGGGCTCCAGTTAGTGGTCAGGGGCTAGGATTTACTATATGATAAGCATGTGTTTGGTGGGTCATTATGTATTTTTGTGTAAATAAAGGCTTACTAGGACTGTAAAAACATAGGTTTGAATGAGGGCTACGACTATTTCGAGGATTGTAAGCAGAATGAGGGTAATAAATGTAGTTGATGCTGCAATGGAGTTGATTGATGATAGGACCAGAGTTGCTCCTCCGATTAAATGTATAAGTAAATGACCTGCTGTGATGTTGGCAGTTAGTCGAACGGCTAGGGTATATTGGTTGAATAAAAAGGCTAATGGTCTCGATAATAACCAGTATAGAAATCAGGGGGATAGGAGTTCCTTGTGGAAGGAAGTGGGCCAAGGATGCTTTTAGTCTTGTGGCAGAAGCCGATAATTACTGCTCCAGCTCACAAGGGGATTGCTATTCCTAAGTTTATTGATAATTGAGTGGTGGGTGTGAATGAATGGGGTAATAGACCTAGTAAGTTTGTAGATCCGATAAATAGAATTAGGGAAATTAGTATCAGAGATCAAGTTCGACCTTTATTGTTATGTATGGCCATTATTTGTTTAAGTACTAATTGGATCAGTCATTGTTGTAAAGAGATAAGTTGGTTGTTAATTAGGCGATTTGAGGTGGGGTATAATATTGTTGGGAACATAATAATTAATATTACTACTGGTAAGCTCATTATTGTGGGGGTAATGAAAGAGGCAAATAAATTTTCATTCATTTTAATTCTCAAGGGGATTTATATGTTTGTATCTTAATACTTTTTACGTTTGGGTTCAAGGGGTATATTAATTTTAAAATTTTTAATTGAAATAAAATGAAGAGTGCTAAGACTATAGATAAGATAGTAGTAAATCATGTTGATGTGTCTAGTTGAGGCATTTCACTGTGGAAAGATTAATACTTTCAGTCTTTAACTTAAAAGGTTAATGCTAGATAAGCTTCACAGTGGAGTTAAATCATAGATGTTGATCAATCTTCAAAATATTTTAGTATTCTTACAATTAAGTAAGAATTTGGGCCTTGTTTAGCATATTGTTTTCAAAGCAGCAAATTATATATATGTTATAGACTGAGTGCTTGATCCTACTCCCTATGCCCCAATTCATATGTTAAAACCCTATTACCTAAGATGATGGTTTTAGAGGGTAGAGTCTCTGGGAAGATAAGGAGGATCAGAAGAGGTCACAAGCTCCTTATGAGTGAGATTAATGTCCGGAGAGTCCTGAGATCTTCCTGTCCCCACCACATGAAGACACAGAAAACCGACATCTTTGGACCAGGAAGTAAAACCACATCAGACACTGAATCTGTTGGCACCTTGATCTTGTATTTCCCAGACTTCAGACCTGAGAGAAATCGATGTTTATTATTTAAGCCACCCAACTTATAGTTGTATGCTGTAGCAGCCCAAGCTGACTAAAAAAATACCATAATGGGTTGAAAGGTAGTCTTTCAAAAGATATGCCAATGCCCAAACCCCAGAATCTGTAAATGTGACTTTATTTAGAAAAAGCAACTTTGCAGATTTAAGTAAGTTAGAGATCTCAGGATGAGATCATCCTGGGCTCTCTGGGTGGGTCATCAATCCAGTTGCAAATGTTCTTATGAGACACAAGAGACTACATGCCCACATGAAGACAGGAGTAGGGATTGGAGTGATGAAACCACAGGCTGGGGAATGCTTACAGCCACCAGAAAGTAAGAGGTAGGGAAGGCTCAACACTTAGAGACTTTGGAAAGGGTGTGGCCCTGCTTATCCCTTCATTTCAGATTTCTGGCCTCCAGAACTGTAAGAGAATAAATTAATGTCATTTTAAGCTACCCGGTTTGTGGCAATTTGATAGCAGTTCTAGGAATCTAATACGTGTACCAAGGGAGGAAACCATGTATCATTGTTCCACAGGTGTTGCATTACTCAAGAAACAACAAGAAACCTCTTTTTCTTTTAACATTCCTGTTTTAATAGTCACTAGCAGGACTGATATCTACACAGGGGTTACACAGGCTGCTGGACATTCTGATTTGTTGAGAGGCATTTCTGAATGGCCAGTGACTTGTTCATATTGTTAATGTTTCAAATACCACCTCAAGCATTTCTGCATCTAATATTCCACACAGTATCTCATGCATCATAGACATTTAATAATGTTGCATGAAGTCAATGAATGAGCTAGTCTAAGAGTCATTCTAGAAAACAGGTAACAATTCGTTCATCATAATTGACTTTTGACCAAGTGCATTATCTCTGAAGTGAATTTTATTTCTGACTTTGGCTATTCTCCAAATTAAACCCAAAGGCAAATAATGAGTATATTTAGTGAATGTGAAACAAGCTTTAAGGACAACTGACCAAAAAAAAGTTCTAGAAATGAGTTGAGACATGGAGTATCTCTGAAGAAGCACTAGTCTTCTTGGGGGGGGGGGAGGGGGGCGGCTGGAAGAAGAATACCTTTCAGGATAAATAAACCCCAGTTTATCTGTTTGGTGAATCAGGCCATAGTATTAATACTATAAAGATAGTTATATTATTTAGACTTGCATTATGTTTTTAATCCTTATGCATGAGTTTTCACTTCCAGACACTTCTGCAGACATTCATGTCTTCTAATATTTTCAGAATTCTCCATAAGTTAAGAATACAATAAAATCACAATATTCATATGTTAAAAATTGATTTTTAAATGTTTCTTTATCTTCTTCAGGTCAACTTAATAAGTTTAGACACAAGTTATTTTGTTTTTCTTCATTCAAACCGATTCTTTATTTGAAAATGGACTTTTTTTTTACCAGTTGAATGAACCCAGGAAGCTATTTAAAAATAATGAATATGAATTATTTTTTAATCAGAGTAAAAATGTAGACAAAAGTTATATATCTGATCAATTCTTTCGATTTATTTTGGTGTCTTTAACCACTTTTATTTATTATAGTGCATGTTCTTTTTAGCACCAAGAAGTAAGCATATGCTTTATATGAATATCTTAAAGAAATATACTGCATTAAGAAAATTCTGTTAGATACAAATATGCTAGTTTATACAATGCCAATCACAAAAGACTAAATTAAAGTTGTTGTTTTTTTTTTAGTCGTAGTCTCACTCTGTTGCCCAGGCTAGAATGCAGTGGTACACTCACCGTAGCCTCGACCTGCTGGACTCAGGCGATCATTCTGCTTCGGCCTTCCAACTAGCTGGAATTACAGGTCTGTGCCACCACACCCAGCTTGGTTTTTTTAATTTGTTGTAGAGACAAGGTCCTTCCAAGTTGCCCAGGCTGGTCTTGAACCTGTGAGCTCGGGCAATCCTCTCGCCTCTATCTCCTAAAGTGCCGGGATTATAGGCATGAACCACTGCACCTTGCAAAATTAAAATGTATATAGCTTGACTCCATACACTCTCAAAAGGAACCCAGAGACTGTCTCCATACAATGCCAAATAGCTGGGAGAAAAAGCACCTGAAAATAAAATAATTTAATATCACAGCTCTGAACAAATATTTGTGTTGTTATGTACTCCAGACATATATTGTTAGACCAAATTTTTCTAATTTTATTCAAATGTTAGGTATAGGTTTAGCATCATGTAGACAGACTTGCTCTATTCCTTGAGGATTTCAGGCACTAATCAGGGACTTGATGTGCATTCATATGCCAAGTGAATGCTTTTTTTGCACAATCAACTCTGCAGGACCCAGTGCTAGTTTGTGAAAGTATTCTTACACTGGGTTAGACACTGAGGTGTCTTCCTAATCTAAGATTCTATGATTTCAGATGAGCATAAAACAAAACGTTCAAAATAAGTTAAAGTAGAATTTCCTTAAATGAACGTTTATGGAGCATCTGTCTACTTCGTGCCAGACTTGATGTTAGTGCTCTTGTTACCTCATTATAGGGGGGTGCTGTGGGAATTGCCCAGGTCTTCAGGACAGACACACTTGTTCTTCCAGCTGGGACAGTTGTGCTGGCAGCTACTTCCTTCTCCAGGAATTGAACTTAACCAAAGGGACTGCCCCACCCACTTCTTCTTCTTAGAGGAGTCCCCATCTAATACGAGGACAAAGACCTGCCTTCTTTGCCTCAATTTGGGATAACTCCAAAGGACCAACCCAGGTCTTGCAGAGCTTCTTTTTGTGGGATCAGCTGGGGCATTTCTTGCCCCTCAGTTCAATGCTTCCCTCTGTTCCTTGCCCTTCTCTTTGAAGTATTGTTGCTGGTGCACACCCGATCAGCCTTCTGTACACAAGTTTTCCTCTCAACAACTTTTCCGGAGAATCTGATCTAAGAACCTCATTTAATATTAAGCATCACATTTAGTGTCTTATGGCAAATAAAGCACTTTTTTAAATGGTTGAGATGAAGCTAATACTTCAGCAGGGAAAAGCTTTTCAGGGAGAATTTGCAAAAAGCTCACTAGGCAGTGACATGCAGTTGTTAAGTAGCAACGTCCTAAGCATGTGTACATTTGGCTTTCTAGAAAGTGCCATGGTGCCAGACGGTCCCCCATGGGGCTCCAACGCAGTTTGAAAGGGACGCTTTCATGGTCTAGTATACATAAGGCAGCAAGAGGCAGAAGAACTCAGCTCTGCTGCTGGTGCTCCCACTGATGTGCCCCATGGTTTGTAGCTTCTGTTTGTTGTGTTTTTGTTGTTATGTGCATCTATGTAATCTAGAACAACGTTGTTCAGTAAAACTCTTACAGTGGTGGAAATGTTTTACATTCTGTGCTGTGCAACTCAACAACACCAAGCCACTTGAGATGTGGTGAATGTACTTGAGAAACTCAATGCTATATTTCGTTTAATTTTTATTAATTTATATTGAAGTATAGATAGCCCCATATGTGGCCACTGTATTGGATGGTTCAGATTTTAGGTGCTAAAATTCTATGTTGCTATTATTCCAAGACGTTTTGGAGACTGCCGTTAGTACCAATAGCTATGAAATTTTGTGGCTTTGTTACAGGTAAATGCTTACTATGTTATTCACTCTTGATTTGTCTTTGCTAACAATTAAACCTGCCTATAGCCTAAAACAGAAGTTGGCACACTACGGTCCACAGACCAAATCCAGCCTGCTGGAAGTTTTTATGAAAAAGGAAAAAACAACAACAGTGGGTGTTGGAACTCAGCATGCCCACTTGTTTAGGCATTGTCTGTGCTTGCTTTCATGACAAGACTGCGTGGTTGTAACAGAGACTGCAGGACCAAAAAAGCTGAGAATACTACTATATCTGGTCTTTATAGAAAAAAAAATTGCCTATCCCTGATTTAGAATAAAGAAAAGTTACTCTTTCATTATATGTTATAATAATTAAATGTTTATTCTTTCTGTAACTTTTTACTCTATTCTAGAGTAAATAAAGCTTTTGTGTCAGAATGTTTGGTGTCCTTTTATTTTTCTTATTTTGACACCAACTAAATGTCATTGGCTACATATGTTAGAACTACTTCTTGCTTTATTTCAAATCTTGACAAACTAATGATCTGTCTTGGTCAGTGCATGTTTCAGTAAGTTTATTATACACTGTACTGGCCTGATTCAAAATGCTTCCAGGAGACTTTGCAATCCTTCCAGGTGAATTTTACCTTTTTTTTTAAGAATAGCAAATTCAGTTCAATGTTGTGTTACCATGATATCGATTTTCCTAATTCTTTGGGATGGATGCATTCACAGAGCAAGCTATGTAAACTGTTGCTCAAAGAGCAAATAGGACTTCAATTTCCCATTACTGGCCAGGTTGAAGTTTGCATAAGAACTTCTACTATACCTTTGGATGCTTTTATTTACCCATCCAGGAATCAGCATGCTTCCAAAGTCTTAATGTCTGGTGACTACTTCAAGGAGGAGTATCGCTGATTATTTACAGCAGTACAATCAACAAGCTAAACTATGAAATTTATTTTGTTTTAATAGTAGGGTAATGTCTGTACTAACATGTTGGTTTCACTTTTGTGGCTACAATTTCTGTTTGTTATTTAAAGAACATTGAAAGATCAGTAATAAACCTTTGGAACAAATGAGTCAGTATGCATGCAGTTGAGTTTTCTGTTGTACTTAACAAGCATGGCCTGATCCTAATGGAAACATTAGCCTCTAGCAAAAGCAGAGAGAAGACCAGGCACAAGGGACCAGATAATTGACAACACAAACGATCCTTTTGCTCACTGATGGTGTTTTATTACCTTTAACCTATTGTCATAATTCTTGGTGACACTTGTTTTTTCCTGTTTAGAAAGTTTGGGATTTTCTTCTTAAAATCGGTTCTCTATATCTGGTCTAAAGCAAATTTTGCAAAAGTGATATTGAAATTATGATCTCCTTGGCTTTCACAAGGACTCTGTGCTGTAACAGAACTTTGGTCTTCAACATCACAATTATAGCTTAAACCAAACCTGGTTATGTCTCATTGAAAGCTATAAATATTATGAAGCATAAATATAATTGTATCTCCAAGGCTGTTAGGCATTTGCTAAGTGACTATTTTGTATACTGAACTACTATTTCAAAACAATCTGGAGTGAGGCTGAAACCTGGGAGTGTGAGCAGGTTTTGTTGTTTCTGTAATATCTATATAATAAGACTGCATTGCATATATACTGGTGCCTGGGTAACTGGTGACAATCTGTCTAACTTTTTTGAGGGCTCTTTAAAAATAGATATGTCTGGAATTTTATTAAAATATGAATTCTTATACTATTCTTATTTCTCATTTTCTATCAACATAGCTATGATCATACCTTTCAGTGGAAGATCTATTTTGTCTCTGGAGACCCTCTGCAATTCTTCTATGAAAATACTTAAACCTTAACTCTATATGAGAAAACAAAGTATTACTTTTCAGACTACTAAACAGACAGAAACATTTTTAAAAGTATGGATTAGTTAAACTGGAAACAATCCTATGTCTTTATATTCTCAAATAAACAGTAGTACCTAATACTTTCTGAAACTATTGAATCAACATAGAAGTTGACCAATAATACATTCTTCCAAGTGTTCTCCTAGCACTTTGTCCATAACACTAGCATGGAGATTACCACTTGTACGCTGCTTAATTTACTGAGATCTGGAAGATGCTAAGTGGTGGGCAGAACTAAAAGATCATTCTGTCCACTTCAGCTGGCGGGGCAGTGACTACAGAGCTATCTCTTTGATTGGTGGGGAGCATCCTCTGAGAGAGGACCCTTAAAGACAGTTGGTCACCTGACTAAAGTCACTAGAAAAAGGACTCTTTAACACACAATCTTTTAAAGAAGCAATGCTGAAGAAATGTTTGTGTTTTCTTATTATCTATGTAATACATAATTTAGAAAATGCATGTCTGCAGAATAAAAAAATATTATCCATAATCCCATGCATTAGAGGTAATTAATGTTGACCTTTGGAATGATGCTACATAAGTTATTTTGCTTACATGTGAATTCAAAGCATAAACTGGTTTATTTCTGGAACATCCGAAGCTTTATTTTAAAGAATTCTCTTTTTTAAAAATTTTGATATATTTAGTGAACAAATAAAAATTGTATATATTCAAGGTATACAAAGTGATGATTTGATACATGTGTACATTGTATAATTATTACCACAATCAAATTAATTAACATACCCATCACTGTTCATAGTTATTGTTTGTGCATGTGTGTATTTGTGTGGTGAAGACACATGACCTACTCTTTCAGCAAATTGTAAGCAAAACAATACAGTATTGTTAACTATAGTCACACTGCTGTACATTAGATCCCCATAATGCATTCATCTTATAACTGAAAGTGTGTATTTTTTTATTAACATTTTTCCATTTCCTCAACCCCCAACCCTTGGCAATTACTGCTCTGCTATTTTAGATTCTGCATATAAATGAGATCATGCAGATGTGTCTTTCTGTGTTTGACTTACTTTACTTAGCATAATGTCCTCTAGGTTCACTTACATTGTGGCAAATGGCAGGATTTCCTTCTTTTTATGACTGAATAATATTCCATTGTGTGTCCATGTATATATGTCTGTGGGGGGGGTATCACATTTTCTTTATCCAATCATCTATTGATAGACACAGGTTTCCCTATCTTGCCTATCGTGACTAGTGCAGATATCTTTTTGAGATACTAATTTCATTTCCCTTGGATATTTACTCAGAAATGAATTGCGAATCATATGGTAGTTCTATTTTTAATTTTACAAGGAAACTCTATACTATTTTTCATAATGGCCTTATCACTTACAATTACAAACACACTCTGTCTTTATCAGTCTCAGCTGCTGTGATTTGACTGTGAGGACTTGGGTGACCAACTTCCTTCTGGTTTATTATTTATCTTCCTTTCCTCTTTGCTTGATTTATAAGACATATACTCCTGATGCTGCAGTGGCTTTTCCTTCTTATCATTTTGCTTTCAATATTTCAGTTTTCATTTTTCTTCATGTTTATATCTTAGTTACCTCTACACACTCCTTTTGCCCTGATTGCTTTTCAGTCTTTTTGAAGGCAGTGGTGCAGGATAGTGAGGCCAGTATGCATCCATCTACCTTCTCTTGAAATACACTGAATTGGCCCTTTGCCTCTGCTTGATCTTCAAAAAACTGCAGGCCTGGAGCAGGTCCTTTGGACCCCTTGTAAAGTTGTCTTCACTGAACTGTACTTTAGCACCATGACATTGCTGGAAATTGGCACTACAAACCAAAAAAGATCAATGAAATTTATGATTGCATTGATGACAGTCATGTATTAGCTCTGAATCTCCTAGCACCCAATATAATTAATTATGGATTTGGAGTTATCCAGTGTGTCCCTAAAATGTACATTAAACTTTGTCTGTGGAGAGACACAATAGCAAACATACCAAAATAAACATAGCTAAATATTTCAGAATTCCCACAATCACTAAAATGATTTAATTTCAAATATTTTCCCAAATCTTTTAACTACAAATTCATATATTTCTCCTAAAATAAACTATAATACTCCAGTGTTTCAAGAAAATTTGCAAACATTCCAAGAAAACAATGCACTGAAATCTTTGGGAAAAGCCTAGGTTTAAGCCCATAATGATTGCACAGAGCTCAGGAATCAGGGAAAAGTGGGGTCTGTCTGGAGTTCCTGATAAGGCAAAAGATGAGATTGGCCAAGTGGGGAGAAGACAGATTCTTCAACGGCAGCTGCTTCCTCAAGGCACTAGAAAGTCACTGGTAGGCAACACGATTGTTATTGGCATTTTCTGATCTGAGGTGGGGTAGCAGAAGAAAGACATTGATGAGGCTAATGTTTCCAAGAGATCAATTAAGAAAGAGTATTTAGTTTAGTTTGGATGGGAAAAGGGGGACATAGACAAGAATCCTAGAGCTCATGTTCCAGATGTTCAAGGATGATTGCCTGGGCTAGGATAATAAAAATGAGAACAGGAATCATGATATCTTAAAGGACACATGACTAATCTTGAGGAGGAATAGAGATGAAAAAGGGCAGAAAAGTAGAAGTGGTTCCATGGTTTTGCTTTCAAAGGACTGAAACTTTGTTGGTGCCAGTGATTCCACATAGGAGAGACCTTGCTGTTAAGTGTGAAAGATGTGCAAAATTATGTGACACAAATGTGAATAATGAACAACTAAAGTTAGGAAAAAGAGAGAGGGAGAGAGAAGGGCCAAGACCAAGCTTGAGAATGTTAGTTGGTGGTCAGTGGGGGAAGAAAAAAAGGGTAAATCCATTATATTCAGCAAATACTTTATCAAACCCTAATTACTTCAGGCATTATGTTTTCTGTTATGTAAATAAAGGTAGGACCCAATGACCATTTTCAAATGTCTCATAACTTATCAAGAAAGAACAAGCACATATTATATACAATGATGGCCCCTGATAAATTGCATTTCCTAGTATTTATGCTCTGGCGAAGTTTTCTCCACATTAGATCTGGGATAGCCCTGAAACTCACTTTGATCAACAGATTGTGGTGAAAGTGATGCATGAAATTTCCAAGGTTGGACCTTAAGAGATGTTCAGCTTTGTATTTAAACACATCCTTTTGAAATCTAACCTCCGTGTTATGAGAAGCCCAAGTTTCATGTAGGATGATTTGACTTCCTCATGTGAGCTTTCAGATGAAAGCAAGCACCACCTGCCAGCCTTCTGAGTGAGCCATCTGGGATATTCCAGCACAATCAAGCTCTTACCTTTCTATAGTCCCTGCTGACAACTGGTAGAACCATAATGCTGAGTTCTGTAAAGAATCATGAGATCATTAAATTGTTGCTGTTTAAACCACTAAGTTTTGGAGGGTTGGTACGTAGTTATAGGTAAGTGGAACAAACATAATTTGATGCAGCTGGCTCTATGGAAGAAAACAGTAAGAAATGATTCATTAATTACTCAAGATAGAATCAAAGACGTTTAGAATATGTGGTAACACTGAAGACTGGCTTAAAGAAAACTCAGATGTTTGCTAGAGAGACAGAATGGAAAGGTTTTCAGAAAATGGTAGTAGTAAAAGAAAAGTAAAAAATAAGTACATTTGGGAAATTTCATAGGGTAAAAGTCATGTATATAGGAAGGGTGAAAAAGAGTTGACTTTAGAAAGGTTGTTAATTCCAATTTCCTGAAAGCAGTATATATAATAGGTCTGAAATTTATACTTTAGGTAATGGAGCAATAGAAAAGTCATTAGATAGACTATAGTGGAAGTGTTATATTACATACACATTTATTCAACAAGTGCTTATTGAAGACTACTATCTAACTAGTGTTGTAGTAGATACTGAGGATACATAAATAATAAACAGGCATGACTTATGACTTCACCAACCTTGCAGAGTAGTCAGAGGGACATACAAAGATCAATAATTATGAAAGTAATAAAAAATTACACATGGTGATATATGCTACGTCAAAAAGGAAATTATGCTGTGGGATAACATAGAGATGAATTAATCTTGAATAAAAGAATTTTATTAAATAAAATAGACAACATGCTAGGGGGTCATGTGTGGAGAGGAACAGTAATGAACTTTGGTTTGTGAGTGTCTAGTTTGAGGTAATTCTAGTTGGAAATACAGTCCTAAAATTCAAAAGGAAAATAGTGTTGGATTACAAATTTAGAAATTAACAACATAGGTAAAAGTTGAATCTGCAAAAGTAAATATAGACAGCTACAGAATAAAGTAACTGAGGTGGAAACCTTGGAGTTTCTTCCACTTGATAGAGGAGTGTGAGCCAGGAAGAAGTAATCGGTGTGGCAGAAAACTCAGATTTTTTTTTTAAAATAAAGAGCAAGGAAATATATTCAGGAAGGAAGAATTATTCATGCATATCAAATTTGACAATTAAAGTTTTCCAACATGTTATCTTTTCTTTATTCGTTTGTAGGAATTCTTTTTATATCCTAGTCACACAGGAATTTCAAATACCTCCTCCCACTTCATAGTGTGAACTTTTACTCTCTGAACAATGTCTGTGTACCACCTATAAAGACAGTCTCAACAAATTTCAAAGAATTAAAACCATTCAGAGTGTTTCGTGATTGGTGGAATTAAGCTGGAAATGAATAATAACAAAATTAAATGAAACTTCTAAATAATCCATGATCAAAAAAGAAACATGAAGAAAATAATAGTTTAAAATAAATGATAATAAAAATGCAATATTTCAAGAAGAAATACAGCTAGAACGATACTTATAAATCCATGGCCTTAAAATAGCTATGTATTAAAAATGAAGCAAGGCTAAAAATAAATCATCCATGATTCTATATCAATAATCTAAAAACATACAAGCAGACAAAGCAACTTGAAGCTGAAAAAAGAATGGAAATAATCATTAGTTAATCTATCAATAAAATAAAAAATAGAGAAAATCAAAAAAATCCCTAACCAAATTGATTCTTAAAATAAAATTAATAAAACTGATCAATCCTAGCAAAACTACTTTAAAAATACACAAATTACCAGTACCGGGAAAGAAAAAGATGAAATCAATATGGATCCTATAAATATTAAAAGTAACATTTAAGAGTAGTATAAACAACTTTACACCAGTACACCTGACAATTTGGATAAAATAGAAAACAAATTTCTCTAAAAATACAACATATAAAAACTGATAAAAGAAAATCTGTGTAGTTCAATATCTATTAAGAAAATTGAATCTATTATTGAAAATCTCCTTCCCACACACATGATAAAAGGCTTAGTTTGCTTCTTTAATAAATTCCTTCAAATTTTTAAAAAAGAAATAATCAGCACTTTGGGAGGCTGAGGTGAGTGGATTGCCTGAGTCCGCGGGTTCAACACCAGCCCAGGCAACTTGGCGAGACCGCGTCTCTAAAATAAAAAAAAATTAAAAAATAAAAAAATAAAAATTAGCCAGGCTCGGTGGCTCAGCCTGTAATCCCGCGCCTTGGGAGGCTGAGGTAAGTGGAATGCCTGAGCCCGCGGGTTCGAGACCCTCCTGGGCAACTTGGCGAGACCTCATCTCTACCATAAATCAAAAATTAGCCGGGCGTGGTAGCGCGCGCCTGTAGTTCCAGCTACTTGGAAGGCTGAGGCGGAAGGAT
>CAUYQG010253683.1:0-13018 GCA_963574415.1 Tarsius wallacei
GCACGTGCCTGTAGTTCCAGCTACTTGGAAGGCTGAGGCGGAAGGATCGCCGGAGCCCAGCAGGTCGAGGCTGCGGTGGCCGGGAGCGGCCGCTGCACTCCAGTCTGGGTGACAGAGTGAGACTCCAACTCAAAAAAAAAAAGAAAAGAAAAAAGGGTTTTTTTTTTTCCTTCTTTAGGATTAGACAGGATAATTAGTTATAGCAATACAGTTAAAGGAGAAAAACAAAGATAGTGCTTGCCTTATGTTGGCAATTTAGTTTCCTCAAAACTGTTCTGTAAAAACATATGCCATGTACTTAAAATTTTTTAAAGAGTGAAAATTGCTGATTTGGAGTTAAGCTTCCCCCCACCCCCACTCTCCTCTTGCTTCAGTGGCCTCTCAGGAAACTAAATTTAAAAAGAAATTTGCATGTCACCTCAATTTGAATACAAATTTGGAATGCAGAAATCCTGATTAAGACTAAATAGATTGAGAACACAAAATATCTCTTCTATCTCTTGTTCTTATGAGTTAAATGACATAGAAGTAAGTATGGTGTCACATCTATTTCATGTCATACATCATCAAAGACTGTGTTTGGATCTCTAAAAGTGTGCTTTTTTGCCTTTTGCCTTTTGTTTGGTAACATTTGAGGACTGGGTATGGAAAATGTGTCAATTACTATAAAACGTATTTATTTTCAACGTCTTTTCTCAGACAATTGAAAATCTTAAAGGGCATCCTGATAGAACTGATATAGATAGTTGGATTTCCAGGTTGACTTACGTAGATAACTATAGCCCACAATTTGAAATTAAACTTTTCTTATAATGGAGAGATGTTAAGATCATGGCCCTGGAGGTTGGAGCCTGGTTCTGCAGGCTAACAGCGTAGTGGAAGGTGTGATAAGTGTGAAGGCAGAAGGAATGAAGGGTTCTCCTTGGTTTCCAAAAGAACACATTGAAAATGTATTTTCTTTCTGCGCTCTCTCTCTCTCTCACTCTCTCTCTCTCCTTTCTTTCTTTACCTTATTCTCATCCTATTTAAATTCTTGCCCATTTCCTGGTGCACAAAGTGCTATGCCCAGCGCTGTGCTACCCCAAGTCTAAGCTTATTTCTTTATCTCCTACCACTTCAGGCTTCTGAATTCCTCACTTCTCATCTTCCCAAGTTAGAACCCTCATCTCTTCAGTGTGATCAATTTTAGTTAGGATAGTAATAAGACTGAACTATTTTACTTTTATTTATTAAAACAAAATACACTTTCAGAGGATTTATTGATTTTAAAGAGAAGGCTTATTATACCATCAGTATGTTTCTCTCTTGCAGACGAGGACAGGGTGACAAAAGTACGTAAAGCCACATAGGCCTTGAGATAATTGAGATGTGCGAGAAAAGGGTGACTTGAGGGATGCACATTGAAGTACACACCATGTAGGCAAATTATATCTAGAAGGGAGTTCTGCAAGTATTAGTTGGATTTATGTTTGTTTTTAAGAATGGCAAAAGCTAAAAAGGCATCAAGTCAGTTATTTGTATATGTGAGGTATTTATATATGCATACATTTATGAACTAACTGTACTATACATCATAAAACTGGCCCACTGAGACAGAAGAGACTAAGAGGAAGGAGTCAGCACAATGCAGTTAAATGACTCTGGTGAAGTGAAAAAAATGTCCTGCTTTATTTTGAAAACTACATGTAAGTTCCAAGGAATATTTTATGCACATTTCAATTTCAGACTGGATTTGAACTGCATTATTTCAAGACATTGAATCCCAATGACTTTTATCGTTCATGTTTATTAAAAATATATTTCCATTGAATTATTTCTCAAATAGACCCACTCGTCTACTCCATGGCATCTCCCAAGTACCTTTAATCAGAAGATTAAAAACATCAGGGCTCGGTGGCTCAGCCTGTAATCCCACGCCTTGGGAGGCTGAGGTGAGTGGATTGCTTGAGCCCGTGGGTTCGAGACCTGCCTGGGCAACTTGGCGAGACCTCATCTCTACAATAAATAAAAAAATTAGGCGGGCGTGGTAGCGCACACCTGTAGTTCCAGCTACTTGGAAGGCTGAGGCGGAAGGCTGCGGTGGCCGGGAGCAGCCATTGCACTCCAGTCTGGGCGATGGAGTGAGACTCCAACTAAAAAAAAAAAAAAAAGATTAAAAACATAGCCTATGGAATTCTAACTCTCCATGTACCATAAGGTGAGGGACACAATGTGTCTTCTCAGAGGTAAAGTTCACTTTGTGTGAGACTGAGTGAACTGGGCGATGACTTGGGTACACAGTAAAGAAGATGATAATACAATGTTATAACCATGGCTGGACGGATCAGTGCTGTTGACTTGGCTTTTAGCAAGAAGCTGACACCAGAGCATGCAGTAGTTGTTCTCCCTTGAGTGAGGTTCATTGTAGACTCCAAGCACCATGGTCCTATCTGCTCAAAATCTTCCACCTCAGACAAAGGTTATTAGAATATAAAAATTGGTGATACCCAGTCCAGCTTCAGCTGCCAGAGTGCCATGAAAAAAAACAATTCGGAGCTTTCAGTGGGAACATGAATTCTACAGACTTAAGGCGAATTGCTGTGCTGAAATTTCTAACCGCCAGTAGAAACCAATTTAATAAATCATTTTTCTAATAAAGTTTTCCATTCCATGCCAAGGGAAAAATGCAATTCACTGTGGATCCTCTGTTTCCAACTTATGGGTGTTTTGATTGGAGTGCGAAATGAATGACCCAAATTTGAAAAAAAAAAAAGACTAATAACTTGATTCAGAAAGGTGGAAGCTGTGTGCCTTTTACGACTTAGCTTTACAAGTCACTTGGCATCATTTCTGGTGCATACAATTGGTTAGAAGCAAGTTACAAACACACTCAGGTTGCAAGAGAGGAAAATTAGATGTTACTTCTTAGTGGAGTAGATGAATAGATTCTAAAAAAATATGTGAGATTGGAGTTATTGTGGAAGCCACATTTGTAAAGCAAAATCTGCTACAAGTCATCTCCATGCCACCTGTGAGAGGCTTCTACCATCAGTCACCAATGCCTCTGTTTGGATGTGCTTGTTATGTTGTATTTTCTCCTCATAAGGAACTAGTCCTCTAAGATGCAACTTTCATTTGAGGTTGAGAGAGTGTCCTTTATTGCAACTATTTTAAAATTAGGGATCCAGGTGAGTCTTTATAGTATGCTAAAATCACACCAAGCTGCATTCTTCTAAATCTAAGTTAGGGTGTTTTTGTGAACACGTATCTGGTTGTTCATGTTGTGGGTTTTCTGCTCTGAAAGTGTGTTTGTGCCCATGGGTATGTGAGAGCAGACTGGGGCAAGAAGACAGAGAAAAGCAGAAACGAGTGAAGAAAGCACAAGTATGACAAAGTAAAATTTGAGTTCTTGCTCATCTTTCCTGGCTTATGGGCTTGTGTGTTTTAGAGAGTAGCCACATTTGTTATCTAGTCATATGCCAAAGTATTTAATATTCATCTTTTCTTCCCAGGCATTTAGTAGAGTTTTATTTGTTTCTGGCTTGTCTCTGCAATGCTGCAGAGAATTAAACTTTGACCAGGAGTTTCTTCTGAGGTAGAAGTTTAAAGGAGGGGACAGCAACCCCTGAGGCCAACAGAGTAGTTGTAGCCATGATCTGTAAGACTCCTAGGGAGAAAGTGAGTCTCCTTCACACACTCACTTATTCAGTCCGCAAATATTAATAATGCTAACTACAGTGCCAGATACTTTTCTGGAAGTGAGATTACAACAGAAAGCAAGAAAAAACCAAATCCTTACCCTCAAGGGGTTCCATTTTAGTGAGAGAGAGAGACAAATATACAGACAAATACCCATAAACATACACACTCTCAAGAATAATAACAAGTAAGGTGATGGAGCATCGTGCGGCTAGTATTTAGATGGTGACCAGAGACACCTCTGAAGAGGTGATATTTGAACAGAGACTTGAACCAGTCGAGATTTAAGATCTAGATTATCTGCTTTCCATATCATTCTAAGAGATTATTCATTTTAGAAAATTGATCTTTATTTCACAACTTCCTTTCAGACTATAAATATTTGATAGCTGCAACGAATTTCCTTAATTTAAGTGGTTTAAATACTATAGTCACTTTCTCACATATTGACAGAGATTAAACAATAATTATTACTATTTTGACAATTAGTTTCCTTACTTCACAAGTGCAATTTTTCTTCCTAAATTTACTTAACTCTGTATTCCCTTGGCCAGAAAATTGACTTTCATCAATTTTTTAGGATAACTTTTGATTTTGTGGTACTGATTGGACCTAAAATAGAGGCAGCATGGCACTCAGAAAATAATGTGGTCACAATGGTTTGTATTTTATTCTTGGTCTGTTACTTGCTAGCAGAGTAGTCTTGAAAAAGTCATTTAAATTCTTTTAGTAAAGTTTTTATCAATCTGTAAAATGGGGGATAATAATAACTATTATTAATTATTTTAAATATAATATTATCATAATTTCTCAACATGTTGCTCAGTAATGTTAATCCTCTCCCTCTTCTCCTTACTCCATCATCAGAAATTCCTACACATGGTTATTTTTTTTCATTAGTGACCTCAGTTCCTAAGGTATAGGATAAGTTGGCACAACCATTAATAATCTTAGTCATCCCACATCAACAGGAAATTGAAGAAACTTCATTATTGCTGATATTGTTTTTATTTCTTATGTTGAAATTTAATCTGTGATTCTCAGACTTTCCAATTGGATTTCTCCAACAGCACATACTTGACCAAAACTATGGCATATGTTACACAGAGAAGCTAAGAGATTAGTGAGGGTCACTCAGCTGGTTGACAGAGGTGCAACCAGAATCCACCTTTTCCTGAATATGTTGAATATTTGTCCTGAATCTTAGGAGCTACACTTGATCAAAACCCTCAAGTCTAAAAATAGCATGTAAAGAATGGTATAAGTAACCAAGGTGATTGTTTTCTTTAAAAGATTGATTAGAATCAAAATAATGATACCTGATTGTTTTGGAGGTAGGACAATTATCTGACTTAAGAGAAGCATGAAAGATAAGCATTTGTCAACAACAGATATTGGAGAATTTAGCCTTGCTGAAGTTAACCTTTTATTTTATTTTCTACTTATTAATATATGACTGGTTCAACTCTGGAATGAAAACATAAGTGGTCAAAAAGCTATATTCTTGCCTCTTTAATCTGATTTTTTAGATGCTGATTTTCTCCTTTGTATTTAGAAAGCCCTTGGCAGTTTCACAGAGAGAAAACCTGATGTTAGATAGGAAAAAAGGAGATGAAATACATGATCTCTGCATTTTAATCTTCACACATTAACTCATTTTTGATTGAGAGAACTATCTTTTGTCTTGTCAGACAATACAAACTTCTAGAAATTCACCTCCTGTGACACACAGTGGCTAAAGTTTTCCTGTGGGGAATGTCTTGGGGATCTTTTTCTGGGCCATTTCTCAGTTTACTGCCAAAGTGCCCATCTGGAAACATGTTCCTACACATTACAACCTGCCTCTCTATCATAAAATAAGATTTTTTTTTTTTTTTTGGCGTTGGGAGATCTGTATAGAAAAGACACTTATTTTTGTTTAGCTTTTTAATTTTTCTATAAAAAATGTGAATGCTCTGGTTGGCTTTTTCTCCAGAAATATCAAAAGTCACTTCCAACCATTAATTTTCAGAATGCCCTCACTGCTATTTTTCCTCGTGGTCTAGAGAGGTCAAGTGACTTGTCCAGTTTTTCACAGGAGTCAGATGTAGAGTTAGGATTGAATCTCAAGTATCTTTGACAATTACTTTTTATTTTTAATTTTTCCTTCAGTGTAAACTTTAGGTTCAGAAACTCTTTTTCAGCTTCTGTCACATCTCATTTTTTAAGAAAGTAATAAATTACACTTTTCTTTTGGAAAATTATAAGTAAATGATATGAATATTCTCTTATTTCTCTTGAAATACTCCACATTTGTGTGGATATTTTAAATTTTCTTTGGACAGCTAGAGTATGAAGAAATTACAATTATGACTGGTTTTCTTTTTCACCTGTTTAAATAATAACAATAATCTTCTTACTTTTAAATATGAAAAATTTACTTGCACATTGGTAGATTTCTGAGGTGCCTTTCTCATTTCACTGAGATTATCCACCATGTGGCTTTTTTATCCTGTCCCCTTATGGTCATGCTGATACCAAGATGTCTTTTTTTTTTTTAAGTGAGAAAGCAGGATTTGTTGAGAAGACAGAAAGACTTCCACAGTGGAAAGGGATGTGAGGGTGTTGCCCAATACCAAGATGTCTTAGAGGCTGATTACTAACCTTAGTGTGCTGTGATGTACTTTCTTAGATGTGTGCCACCTTATTTGAGGCAAGAGAGGGATTAAAATCTTGAAAATTGTATCACTGGGTTCTGAAATAATAATTATTATCGGACAATTGAAAATTACTGTCATATCACTAGTATTTGGATATTGTTTTAGGGTTCTCCAAAAAAAAAAAACAACAAACCAGAATCAGCAGGATACACACACACACACACACACACACACACACACACGGTCTTCAAAAAGTTCATAAAAATTAATAGCAATTTGGATGGACTTAGAGTCTATAATACTGAATAATCTATCACAGAAATAAAGAATTGAGTATCACATGCTCTTACTTATAATCCCACCTTGAACAATCGTCATAATGCTATATGAAAGGCATTGGCAGTAGTAAACAGCCAGGGGAGGAGGTGGGGTGGGATTAGCAGTAGTGGGAAACTGCCCAGGGAGACACCTAATCAACAAGGGTGCGTGCATAATGGACAATTGTATACCTAACCCTGAATTATACTCCACATCTTCAAAAAAAAATGAGTATTATTTTAAAAAAACTATGAATGGATTTCAAAAAGTTTGTCACCACAGTAACTCATAGAAACTTGTTATAACAGGATCTAGTTTAAGGCACTAAGAAGGTTAAGAAATTAGTCTGAGAGGCACCCCTATTAGAGGAACACGATTTTTACTGAAATTGAAGTAAGAACAAATATCAAATTTATAGGGATGCTTCAGTGGAAGAATGGTGAAATTATTAATGCTTTATGAAAAGTTTATGGAGACAATGTGCCCCCAAATTTAGGAAGAAAAATTAGCAGCTTACAAATGGGTAACTGATTTTAAGAGGGACAAGATGATGTTGAAGATGAAGTTTGCAGCAGCAGACCATCTGCATCAATTTGCTAAGAAAAAATTAATCTTGTTCATGCTCCAATTGAAGAGAACTGACAACAGCAAAAACAATAGCCAGCATCATAGACATCTCAACTGGTTCAGCTTATACAATTCTGACTGAAAAATTAAACTTGAACAAGTTTTCACTCCATGAGTGAAAAAATCATTGCACCTATATCAGCTGCAGATAAGGGGAGAGATAGCAATGGAAATTTTTAGCAAGCGAGATCATTTTCCAAGGTATTTCTTTGAAGAATTGCAACAGGAGATGAAACATGGCTTTAGCCTGGGCAGCTTGGTGAGACCTCATCTCTACAATAAGTAAAAAAATTAGCCGGGCATAGCGCGCGCCTGTAGTTCCAGCTAATTGGAAGGTTGAGGCAGAAGGATCGCCAGAGCCCAGCAGGTCGAGGCTGTGGTGGGCCGGAGTGGTCACTGCACTCCAGTCTGGGCGACAGAGTGAGACTCCAACTCAAAAAAAAAAAAAAAAAAAACTTTAGCACAATACCCAGGAAAGCTTCATCAACAAGTCTCTCTCCACCATGACAATACTCCTGCTTGTTCCTGTCATCAAACAAGGGCAATTTTGCAAGAATTTTGAAGGAAAAGTGTCAGGCATCCACGTTATAGTCCTGATTTGGCTCCATATGATTTCTTTCTGTTTCTTAATCTTGAAAAATTCTGTGAAGGGCACTCATTTTTCTTCAGTTAGTAATGTAAAAAAAGACTGCATTGACACGGCTAAATTTCCAGATGGGAATCATTGCTTACAAATTATCTTGACCTTGATGGAGCTTATGTTGAAAATTAAAGTTTATATTTAAAAATTTTGTACCTTATAATTCTATTTTTCCATGAACTTTTGATGTTTCCTCATATGTAGATATATTAGAGGGTACTTATTACGTTAATTGGCTTTTGTGATTACGAAAGCCAAAAAGTCGAATGGAATGCTGTCTGCAAGTCAGTGTTGAAATTGGTTGGGTATGCATGGAGGGAGACACTGGTGTAAATGCTGGAGTACCAAGACTGACACAGTGGGCATTTTGACATCTCAGGGAAGGAGAAGATAAACATCTCAGCTCCAAAAGAGAGAGTCAGGTTGCCTTCCCTCCATCTTTTTATTCTGTCTGGGCCTTCATGAATTGGATGAGGTCCATCCACATTGGTGAGGGCAGATCTTTATTCAATCTACTGATTTAAATGTTAATCTCTTCCAGAAACATCTTCACAGACACATTGAGAAATAACATTTTACTAGCTATCCAGGTGTTCCTTAATCCAATCAAATTGAAATATAAAATTTGCCATCACAAATATCAATTCAACTAAGCAGTTGCATCAATTTCTATATTTCAGTGAAATGTTTTACTTTTTTTATATGAACAATCTTGACATTCAATCCTTAATTATTAGAGTAACTATACAAATTGATGTAGCAAAGTACAAGTTGTACAAGTTGTAGTCTGAGTCCTTATTTGATATACCAATTATAGATGCCAAAAGACATACTTAGATTGGTTTCAGAGAGGTGATACAGGACATAGGTTAGAGCAAGCGTAGACTGGATTAGATGAGTGTTTTTTAAAAAATTTTTCTTTATTATTTCTCGACTAAGGATCTCTTTCCCCCTTTTAAGGGAAACTTTATATTTTCTACTTTTATTTTTTATCCTCTTTGCCATTATTGCCTTGGCCAATATTGGGGGGGGGAGTAAATGGATACATTTAGATCATTTGCATTTAAATGTGATAGGTCAGCTGGACTCCGTGGCTCAGCCTGTAATCCCGCGCCTTGGGAGGCTGAGGTGAGTGGATTGCCTGAGCCCGCAGGTTCGAGACCCGCCTGGGCAACTTGGTGGGCCCTCATCTCTGCAATAAATCAAAAAATTAGTCGGGGGTGGTAGCGCGCGCCTGTAGTTCCAGCTACTTGGAAGGCTGAGGTGGAAGGATCGCCGGAGCCCAGCAGGTCGAGGCTGCGGTGGCCGGGAGCGGCCACCGCGCTCCAGTCTGGGCGACAGAGTGAGACTCCAACTCAAAAAACAACAACAACAACAACAGATGCTGGCAAGGATGTGGAGAAAAAGGAACGCTTATACACTGCTGGTGGGTATACAAACTAGTGCAACCTCTTTGGAAGACAGTATGGTGATTTCTGAAAGAACTAGAAATTGACCTTCCATATGACCCAGCAATTCCCCTATTGGGAATATACCCAGAGGAACTCAAATCATTCTACAAAAAAGATACCTGCACACGCATGTTTGTTGCTGCTCTATTCACAATAGCAAAAACATAGAACCAACCATGCTGCCCATCAAAACTGGACTTGATTTTTTAAAGTGGTATATATGCACAATGGAATATTATGCAGCCATAAAGAAAGACAAACACATGGACTTCACAGCAACTTGGATGGACTTAGAGTCTACCATACTGAGTGATCTATCACAGAAACAAAGAACAGAGTCCCATATGTTCTCCCTCATAAGTGGACCTTGAACAATTATCATAATACTGTAAGAAAGGGATTGGCAGTAGCGGGAAACTGCCAGGGGACGGGGGGTAGGATTGGCAGTTGAGGGAAACTGCTAGGGGAGGGAGGGACATACCTCATCCACAAGGATACCTGCAAAGTCAACGTTTGTATACCTAACCCTGAATTGCACCTCACATCCTTAAAATAAAATAAAAAATAAAATAAAAAGAGGTGAGGTCTTACTATGTTCCCTAGGCTGATCTCGAACTCCTGGGCTCAAGCAATCCTCTCGTAGGCGTGGAAACCTCATCCAGCCCTACCTTGTCTTTTTATCGCATCTTTGTATGTCATGTCCTCCTTCACATCCCGGAGCCTTGCTCAGTGCCTGGCACTCACTACATGCTCAATGAATGCTTCATCGAATAAATATATAGGATAAATATTATATCCAACCACAGAAAATGAAGTCACTGCAGCATATAATGTGGACTATGTAAAGCCAGATTGAACTTTTACCTACACTTCATGCCAATGCCAATAAACTATCTTTCTGAATCATCAAGTTCAGTTTGTATTTAAAGAACCAACATCAGCTGGGAGCAGTGGCTCAGGCCTGTGATTCCAGCACTTTGGGAGGCCGAAGTGAGAGGACTGCCAGAGCCCATGGGTTTGCGAACAGCCTGGGCAACTTGGCAAGACCTTATCTCCACAATAAATCAAAAAAATTAGCAGGGCATGGTAGTGTGTGCCTGTAGTTCTGGCTACTTGGAAGGCTGAGGCAAATGGATCAACGCTGGGGTGGTCATGAGGGTGCCGCTGCACTCCAGCCTGGGCGACGGAGTGAGACTCCAACTCAAAAAAAAAAAAAAGAACCAAATTTAAGTTTTGTCTGTTTTGTGTTTGAGACAGGGTGTCTATATGTTGCCCAGGCTGTCCTCAAGCTCCTGGACTCAAGTGATCCTCCCACCTCAGCCCTCCCGCATAGCTGGGATTACAGGCATGCACCGCTGTCAATAGTTGTTGAGTACTGAACCAGTATTTCTAACACTGCGTACCTGTAAAGACATTCAGTCTACCCCCTTAATATATGTGATATATTTCTGTTAACCTTTTCCCCATAAATTGTGTTTTGTTATGGGTGACCTGTTCGGTTTTTTCTGAGCAGTATGCTTTCACATGCAGCTAATCCTTGCCTCGGTTTTCTGTACCCATTTATTTCTAAAATATATCCCTTTATTTGTTTTAACTATTTTGTTGTTGTTGTTTTTGTTTGTCTGTCTGTTTGTTTTTAGAGATGTCACCCAGGCTGGAATCCAGTGGTGGGATCATAGCTCACTGCATCCTCGACCTCCTGGGCTCAAACAATCCTGCCTCAGCTTCCCAAGTAGCTGGGACTACAGGCATGAGACACTATCTCCCGCTAATTTCTTCTAACTTTAACAATAAATTTGAAAACTCATGGTGCTTGATCCATGGCTGATCTTATTGACTATATTCCATACTTAAAAAGGTATGCTTTCCAAGATGACATTTAACAAGCAGACTTGGCCATCAACAAGCTCACTACAAAACATATTTCAAAGAAAGGGATCATTTTTCTCGATAACAATTTTATAGAATTGTTTCTCACCACTTCTTCCACTCTAAGGCCCTCCAAGGAAAATCGGTCATTTCATTTAAAAGATTTAAACTAGGCAGGGCTTGGTGGCTCAGACTGTTTCCCAGCACTTTGGGAGGCCGAAGTGAGTGGATTGACTGAGCCCGCGGGTTCGAGACCAGCCTGGGCAACTTGGCGAGACCTTGTCTCTACAATAAAATAAAAAAAAGCTGAATATGGTAGCACATATCTGTAGTTCCAGCTACTGGAAGGCTGAGGCAGAAGGATTGCCAGAGACCAACAGATGGAGGCTCTGGTGGCCGTGAGTGTGCATGCCACTGCACTCCAGCCTGAGCGATGGAGTGAGACTCCAACTCAAATTTTAAAAATAAATAAATAAAATAAAATAAAAGATTTAAACCAGATGGATTATTTATTTGCCAAGGTCCCATTAAACGTCTATCTTTTTTAAAGCGATGACTTATTGAATTGTTGTTTTTTGCTGTTGTTGGGTTGTTCTGTTTTGTTTTGATTATCCTGTTCAAACTTCCCTTTGCCTTATTTTCAGGGTCCTGAGTACAAATCTACATAGAAGCTGACAGTGGAAAAGAGGTAACTCAAGGATTTATGTTTTGTATTTTCTCTACTTGTTAGTAGTTTACATTTTAACAGGCAAGGGAGACTTTTAAATTTTCCCCTAAAATATAATTATTCTAACTACTGAAACAATTTTTCCAGAAAAGTCTCATTTAGAAGATTGCATGTTTATAGACATAGATATATAGATATCTAGAATTCTACCTAGAAGACATGTACTATTTGTGGGTTTAAACTCTCTGCCACTCTCCCCCCCCAGCAAACCACCCCCTCCCCGATTGTGGTGTGCACAGAGCAGAATCAACTCTCAGAACAGTGCTCTTCTCCCTGTGCGGCCCAGGTCCTATGTTCTCCCTCTGCATCAGTGCCCTTCTGAGTCCACCAAGCAACGACAGTCACCAAGATCATATGCTAAATATAACCTTTCTTTGGCAAAAAAAAAAAAAAAATATATATATATATATATATACACATACATTTATGATATATATATGTGTGTATATATATATATGTACTTATTATATATGTGTGTTTATTTATAAACTTAAAAGTTGATACTGCTATTGTAACTTATTATATTTACATTTGAAAATATTAGGTAGTACGCTCCTGTAGTTCCGGCTACTTGGAAGGCTGAGGCGGAAGGATCGCCTGAGCCCAGCAGGTCAACGCTGGGGTAGCCCTGAGCGTGCCACTGCCCTCCAGCCTGGGTCACAGAGTGAAACTCCAACTCAAAAATATTCAAAAAAGAAAATATTCTAGACCAAGCGTGGTGGCTCAAGCCTATAATCCCAGCACTTTGGGAGGCCGAGACAAGAGAATTGCCTGAGCTCAGGGGTTCAAGACCAGCCTGGGCAACCTGGTGCGACCTCGCCTCTACAATAAATCAAAAAATAAGCCAGTCGTGGTAGCGCGTGCCTATAGTTCCGGCTACTTGGAAGGCTGAAGCGGAAGGATCGCCTGAGCCCAGCAGGTCGAGGCTGGGGTGGCCATGAGTGTGCCACTGCACTCTAGTCTGGCCAACGGAGTGAGACTCCGACTCAAAAAAAAAAAAAAAAAAAAGAAAATATTCTCTACGATTATTGACAAACACAACACATGAATCGTTTCTACAAGGAAGCAA
>CAUYQG010253687.1:0-57500 GCA_963574415.1 Tarsius wallacei
GCGCGCCTGTAGTTCCAGCTACTTGGAAGGCTGAGGCGGAAGGATCGCCGGAGCCCAGCGGGTCGAGGCTGCGGTGGCCGGGAGCGGCCACTGCACTCCAGTCTGGGTGACAGAGTGAGACTCCAACTCAAAAAAAAAAAAGATTTGTTAGGAGGCACCTGAGCAATGTTTATTCTAAAGCGAATTAGTCCTGATTACTAAGGCAAGACCCTTCTAAGTACTCTCATCAATGCCCTCTGAATCGTGAGATTTTTCCAGTCTGGCTAGTGGCAACAGGCACAGTTGTCAACACTGTGTGAGAACTGGCTACTGTTCTTACCGGTCTCCTGGGTTTCCCCTCCCTGTGCTGCAAGCTGGGAACTCTCTCAAGGTAACAGTCTGGGCAATCATGGGGCTTGCCTTATTTTTTCTTGGCTGGAAGCAACAGAAATCTTTAACTTCTTGAATTAGTCTTGTATGCTTCTTTACCTGCCATCAAATACTTTTAATGCTGCATTTTCCTCTAAGAACAACTTTAGCACTTTTACTGCCATTCATTTCTAAGTATTTTAAAATTTTTATTATGATTTTTACTTAAATCAGGGTTACTTTGTTCTCAAGCTTCTGGAATGCTTAAACTATAATGCAAGATAATATAATTTTCATGACATTTATTCTTTTGCATTTTTTAAGGCTTGCTTTGTGAATTAGTACATGCTTAATTTGGGGAATGTTTCATGTATGGCTAAAAGTAATGCATATTTTTTGTTTGATGTCTTCACATATATTTATCTCCATTAGCTTGAGCCTAAAAGTCAATTTATTCTGTATTTGTGCTGATTTTTTTTTTCTGATTGATCCACACATTCTAAGAAGAATATGGTAAATGTTTCATCTATAACATATTTATTTATTTTTCCCCTGTAACTTTAGTTGTGGCTTAGTGTGTTTTGAGGCTACATTCTTAGGTGACTATTAAGTGTTCACTATTACTATGCTTTATCTCTTATTTCTTTGTCAGACATCTAACTTTTTGCCCATTGTGATTTTCTACCCTAAAAGTCCTTTTTTTCTCCTTGTATTGAAATGGTTACCACTTTTTTTGGTTCATATTTTCTTGATTTTTTTATTGATTGCTTTATTTTCAAACTCTGTATCCTTTTTGTGAACATATGGCTAGATTTTGTGTTTTTGTCTAACATTAGAGCCTTTGTCTTTTGGGCATTTGAGCCTCTAGCATTACAGCAGGCTTGGTTGTATCATATAGGCCACTTCTTCACCAGCTGAACCTAACCCCTAAAAACTTGCCTGTGAGCCTGTAATTCCAGCATTTTGGGAGGCCGAGGTGAGAGGATTGCCTGAGCTCTGGGATTTGAGACCAGCCTGGGCAACTTGGTAAGACCTTGTCTCTACAATATGTCAACAAATTAGCCAGGCATGGTAGCCTGTAGTTCCAGCTACTTGAAAGGCTGAAGCGGAAGGATCACCTCAGGGCCTAGCAGGTTGATGCTGGGGTGGCGGTGAGCGTGCCACTGCACTCTAGCCTGGGTGATAGAGTGAGACTCTGACTCAAAAAAGAAAAAAGAAAAAAGAAAGAAAGAAACTTGCTGTGCTTCCACTTTGAATACCACTCTTTTCCAAGAGCAGACTTTCTTAGCAGGATCTTCTATATGTCAGGGAACGGAGGAAGAGAGAAGGAGAAAGGAATGCTCAAGAGATGAAGGAAGCCTGCCTCTGCCTATGTGTTCCCCACCCTAACTGGGTTACTAGGTAATAGTACTACTACCTTTCAGTTTCTAGGTTCATATCCACTCCTGAGGGTCTCTGGAAGGGAAGTTGTGGAAACTCTTTGCATGTTTCTCCTAACACTTTAAGAACCAGGACCCTCAGAGGTCATTCTCAGGCCATCTGCCTAGCACCTCACATCATCATTGGCATCTCCTGGTCAGAGTACTTTTTGGATATGGGTTTCTTTGTCTCTGGGTTAACCCCGGAAAACCTAGCTTAGGGAATTCCTCTAAACTTATTTGGTGGTCTCTGACATCCACCCTGGTGTGGGCATACTGTGTTAGATACTTCTGAGACCCAAGCTTCTAAATTGTAGTCATCTCTGTTCCAAATTTTCCTCTCTACCTACTGGTCAAACTCACTTGTTATTGGTTGAAGACACTACTCTCCATCCTGCTTCCCTACTCAGGGGTTCATAGAATAAATCTTGTTAGGGGTTTTGAGGTACCAATCACAATACTTTCTTTTCCCAAACGAAGTCTCCCAGAATCTCCTAGTCTTAGCTCTTGAAGCACACGCTGATGATTTTCAGAATTTCAAACAAAATGTTGTCAGACTCTAATAATGGCTTTTGTGTATTAACCTGTAAAGTTAAAATGATATGTATTAACCAAAAAAGTTATCTTCTTTAGAAACTGTATCCTGGGGAATCAACTATTTTTTCTGCCTATGCCTTGCCCCCAATTTCTTTCTTTCCAACACTGATTGTGTTGTTACTATTTATTAGTGGGCTCTGAGAGTTCTCTCCGAACAAAGACACCCAAGAGTAGCTGAAGTCCATCATGAGGTCATGTGACCTTTTTCCTGTGCCAACTCAATATATACCTTTCCTGAAGTGCAGTCATTGAAGGCTACGGGGTTGCCTAGGAGAAGACCCACCAACATCAAATTTCTTCTAGACACAATCCATAGTGCATAAAAATTAATCAAGTCCTACCATAACTTGCTTCATTCATAATACTTAATGGTCATGTAATAGGAGTTTTTATTCAGCAGTTAAAGTTCATAAGTGCGGGTTTTACATGGAGATAGGTATTATGCTGATGGTTTAATTACACACCTTTTTGCACACCAAAGGAAATGGGTTATGCAGGTTTTATAATTAAGGAAGAACTTCTGAGACAGCATGGACCTAGGGTGAACTGATCTTTTTGAAAATGTTTATTTTTAAATTAGTAACTCTGAAAATGTCCAGCCTAGGAAATGATACTTGAGGTTAGAAGTTGTTTATATATAAACAACTATAAACAACATTCTTACTCTATTTCTTTTTCTTCCCCCCACCGCACATTTTTCTAGTTCTCATGTTACAAATTAAAATTTTTTGTTTTGGGAACTTAACACTAAGTAGTTACCACGGTCTCCTTTAAGGCTGGCATAGGAGGCATTTTTCACAAGGACATCAATGTTAAGTTCATTAAGCAGGCACCTGGTGTCAGGCCAAAAGTGATTCATCTGGATCTCCAAAGCCTTGATTTTATTGAATCTAAACTACTCAATTTCTCCAAATTAGATTCCATGTTCATGGGACAAGGATCTTCTCCTTCTCTGTGTTATTGGGACCAAAACATAATTGACTCTTTCCTGCCCCTAACTCACACCCCAGCACATAATCAGCCCCAGGCTCTTCCCTTTTAGTCGGCTGCCTACACAACAGGCTCCTTTAGTCAGCTGCCTACACAACAGCTCAAGTGGGATAACTAGAAAGTCTCTGGGGCTTAAAAGCCCAAACCAATCTTTTCTGTTTCTCCTTCAGTCTTCTCAGATTAGTAAATGATCACTTCTATTCTTCTGCTCATCACTTTAAAAAAACTTGAGGTCTCCCTTGCCTTTTTCCATCTCTCATGCCTGACGCCATATTCAGCAGTGAATTCCATTGACTCTGTTTCCAAAACATAATATCCTCTTGTCATCTCTCATCTCCACTGCTGTCCTCTTAGTCCTAGCCACCATAGTCTGTCTCATAAGGGACCCCGATTTTTCCACACCTGCTTCTCTACATTTACAGTGCAGCAGCTAGAAGGATTCTTTAAAAACCCACACAAGTTGATGTCATGCTTGTACTCACAATCTTCCAATGGCTTCCATCTTACCAAGAGCAAAGATGTCCTCACAGTGAGGCCATTGATAAATGATATAGTTTGCTCCCATGACCTCTCCCCTCACTCTTCTTGCTTCAACTTCAGAACTTCTGAATATTCTTTTCTGAATGTTTCTCTTCTAGAATGCTCTTTTTGCCAGATATCCACCCAGATTCCTTCCTTCAGATCTTTGTTCAAAAGTCACCTTATCGTCGAGGTCTTTACTATGGCAACCACCCTACAGCCCACTCCCCAGTGCTTTCTATTCCCCTTCCCTGCTTTATTTTTCTGCCAAACACATATCATGATCTAGCCTACTATTGTCTGTTTCTCCTTTATAGAAAGGAAGCTTCAGAAGAAAGTTTTGGTTTTTTTGGCTTTTTTCTGCTTTGTTTACTGTTGAATCGTCAGAGCCTAACAAGATGTCTGGCACACAGTAGGCACCCATTATAACTATTTATTCAATGAATAGTCTAACTCTAAGGTGTGGCTAGACTATAGCAACTTGAGGGACAGGGGCTTAATGTCTTTCAGCACTATGAGTATTAACACAATGCTTAGCACTAGTAGGGGTAGTGGACAACTTTTGTTTTGGCCTTTCCAGCAACAGTTTCTTAAAGGGAAAAGTTTTATCCCATTTAGTGTGATTCTAGTAAGTCTGGTAAACATATTTGTCATAGGCATAGCCAGTTAGAGGATGTCATTGTGATTGGCCCAACCTTGGTAATCCATTCTTCTCTCAGCCAGAGTCCTTCTCTAGACTTTTATAATGGTGAGAGCAGGGGACATTGACTTTGGATTCACAGAACAAGGCATATCTTCTTTACTGCATGGAGGAAACCAGGGGCAGTATTCAAACTATTTAACAGCTGGTGTTGCATGGGTGGCAATGAGGATGACTGGAAAATGATACCACCATTTAGGCATGTGCCAACTGAGCTCCAGCTGTGGAAACTCACCTATGGCAAAAGAGTACATCGGCACAAGCAGTGTTTGGGGGTAGGATTGAGGATGAGAAAGAAAGAGAATATTTAGTTAGTGGGGAAGAAAGCACATAAAATATGTGCCCCCTCTTTGAAGTCTCTTTTCTGTCTCATTGTCTTGATCTTTCCTTTAGCATATTTTATATACTATTCTTAGTTGACATGCTGATTTGATACCATGAAGGCATTTTTTTCGGAAAAAAAAAATCACCACTTCTGGAGAGCTGTGTTCAAATGTAGTGACCCCTCTCTCTCTTTAACTGTGATTCTGCATTTGAGCCCTGCATCCACTTAAGCCTGAAGTCAATCTCCCCTGATCAAGACATCAGACAGCATACCTCATCAACCTGCATGATCAGTGTTTGTACACCTAACCCTGAAACGTATCCCACATCTTTATAATAAAAAAAAAGACATCAGACAAATGTAAAACTATCCTAGTCATTTTCCAGTGACCTGGACCAACTGTCCCTTTGACATCTTGAACTATGGTGAATTTTGTAAGAGCACAAAACACTCATTTTGTCTCTGTCCCAGCCACAATGGAGTGACATTCTTAGGCATCATAAGTGTGTTTTTGATTCCTAATTTTATCTACAAAAGAAGAAGAATGTAGAACATGTATTTTGCATGTCACATGATTTTGTTTCTCATGCAGTCCTGGTCATGAGTGGTCCAGCCCTTGCTTTTATCTTAAACCTCATCTAGCCCATGCTCTCCCTTACATTCAGAGCTCCAAACATATAGACCTTCTTTTAGATCCTTGAATTTGGAATGTCGCCTCCTACTAAAGGGCCTTGATGCATGTTGTTCCCTCTGTGAAATGCCCCTCACCACAAAGTATATGCATTAGGACAAGATCCTTGAAATTAGAATGTCCCCTCCTGCTAAAGGGCCTTGATACATGTTGTTCCCTCTGTGAAGTGCCCCTCACCATAGAGTACATTAGGGCTATTTGATTACAAGAGACACAAAGACAACTCAAACTGACATATACAAGGTAATTTATTGGCTCCCATCGTTGAAAATCCAAGAGTATACCTCTAGCTTCAGGCATGGCTGGATCCAAGGGCTCAAATGTGATCAGTTTTGGTGTGTATGTGTTTCTTGTTCCCGATTTTGGTTTTAGTTTTCCCTCTTGGCTTTTTCCATCTTGGTCTTGATTTCAGCTCTCAGTCTTGTTCAGAGCTTCCACCTTTGTCTCTGTCTCTTCCATCTCTTTTTCCTTTCATTAGGTGACTCTTCCATATTATAACAAAACTAGCTTCCAACAGCTTCAAGATCATGTTCTGGTCTATCAAGAATCTCTTCAGAAAGAGTATCTATTTCAACGGTTTTAATGAAAGTTGTAGGATGAAATATGAGTAGACTAAGATGATGGTCCTATTGAAGCAACATTGACAGGTGGAAGAGGGGTCACCCCTAGAATGAAAAAGAAGGATGCTATAGTTGAACTAAGTTATTGAAACCCATCTAGGTGAATCTTACTGTTTAGGTCTTAACTCAGTCTCTCACCTTTGCAGACATACTCCCTGATCCCTTCTCTCAAGAGCACATCTCTGTGTATTACGCATTCTTGTGACACTTGGACTTTCATATTTCTGTGTGAGACTGTCTGATTAATGCTTGGCTTCCATCAAGATTTTAACAGATACAAGGTGCTGTTTTTTCTCAACATACTATTCCATTTATTGAGAATGTATTCCAAAGCCTACTCTTTACACACATATACAATCTCATTGAATCATTATAATGATCTTATAATGTGGGAATTTTGACTTAAGCTCAGAGAGGTGTAAGTAAATTGCCCAAAGTTCTGCAGACATCAAGAGGTCAGAAAGGGGCTGGATGTGGCAACTTACACCTGTAATCCCAGTGCTTTGGGAAGTAAAGGTGGAAGTATTGCTTGAGGCTAGCCTGGGCAACATAGTAAGATGCCATCTCAGAAAAAAAAAGAAAAGGAAAGAAGAAAAAAAGAAAGGCCAGAGGACTGCCTTCCATTTGTCTGTTTCTAGATCCAGGCCCATCTGGCCTCTGCTGTTCTCTGCCAAGCATGTCCAGGGACCCTATGGTGAACACAGCAGAGAGAGCCTTGTCCTTGAGGAAGTCCCGGTTGTTCTCGGTGTTTCTCCAGGGTCACTGAATTCCAGCCAAGGCAAGGGATTCTGGATATAAATGTTTCTGTCTACCCATGGGAAAGACTTTTAAGGAACCTTATAAGAAAGACCGAAAGAAGGTGTAGGGATGCTCACCATTCCAGTCAGGAATAGAAATATTCCTCCTTGAGGTGAGGCAAGCCATAAAGACACCATTCCACCCCAAGACACACCCAAGAGACAGAGCCTACAATGCAGTCTGGGTCCACACCTGGGAATGGTTCTTTTGCCACTGCATTTAGGAGTGGGCACCACTGCCTGTACAGAGCTCAAATTTAGATTTTTTTCCTCCAAATAATTTAATCACTTTGTAATACTTTAAAAATCACGTAGATGATTTTATTTTAAAGCTCTATTATTATGTAAGCATATTTTATACCTTTAGAGGAAACTCTTCATTTTGTTAAGTGTTTCTGTGAGGGTAGTTGGTGTGACCAGTACTAACAGATGGGGCTGTAGAATCAGTCATGGAGGCAAACATCAACTCCCAGCTTCTTGCCCATGCAACCTTGGGTATATTGTTTGGAAAGTTCCAGCACCCTCCTCTCTAAAGTGTTGGCAACCATTTCTACCCTGCAGGTTCAGTGTGAGAATTCAGAAATGTTATATGGCTGGGCGAGGTAACTCACAACTGTAATCCTAGTACTTTGGGAGACCGTGGCGGGAGGATTGCTTGAGCCCAGGAGTTTGAGACCAACCTAGGCAACATAGTGAGACACTATAGCTACAAAAATAAAAAATAAAAAATAAAAAAATTAGCTAGATGTGGTGGCACATGCCCGTAGTCCCAACTACTCAGGAGGCTAAGGTGGAAGGATCACCTGAGCCAGGAGGTTGAGGCTGTGGTGAGCTGTGATCATGCCACTGCACTCCAGCCTGGACAACATAGTGAGACCCCCAACTAAAAGGAAAGAAAAATGGTATTTGGTTTGGTTGACCATGAAGCACAATGGAATGGTTGACACAGGCAGGTTCTGGCATCTGATCGCAGGGTTTCAAAGCCCACCTCTATCCTTCTTAGCAGTGTAACGTTTGTTCATTCACTCAACAAACGCAAGTGATTCTTGGTCTTTATGCTGGTGATGCAACAGTGAACCACATGGGCAAGGTCCCTGCCTTGTAGCTGAAGGGAGTTGTGCGGTAACAAAGTCACAAATGAGTTTACGGTATATTGTGGAAAGGCACTGAAGGCAATGGAAACCAGAAAGTGGGCGAGGGGTGTGTGGAGTGGGGCGATTAGGGAGCCGTTTACACTGCATGATCAGGAAAGGCTTTTCTTCTGGGACATTGGACTGGGGGCCTGACGGGGGTGAAGGTGTGAGCTACAGACGGAGCCAAGGAGAGAGCATTCCCAGCCAAGGGAAGAGCAACTTCCAGCCCTGAGGCAGAACATGCTTGGTGGGTTTGAGCCTCCAAATCCATCAGCCCAGCAAGAGCAAGAAGACCAGTATGGCCAGAGAAGACGGGGTCTTGAGGGACAAGGCAGATCTCTTGACTTTGCTGTGCCTCAGTTTCCCAATCTGAAAGTAGGGCTGATTGAGTACCACCTTCTGAGGAATTATTGAGCTAGACCATGTAAAGAACTTGGAGTTGTTAACAATGATCAAAATTATTATTTTGCCAGATACTTGATACATGGTCACTGCAATGATTACTCAGCATCTTTCTTTAAACTTCCTTGCTAACCTCTGCTCTGAGGTCCCATGCCTTTCATGCCCCAGGCCCTGCCAGAGCTCTATCCCCTTTGCTCAGAACGTTCCCTCTCTCTAGCTGGCATAAGCTTGGGCAACCTTGGAGTTTCAGTTAAACCTTGTGTGTTCTGGGAAACCCCCTAGATTGTCCCTAGTGGAGGTGGGCGGTCTTGTGTCTTTCTCCACCTCCCCTCTCCTTAGCATTGAGTGCACTGCAATGTAACCACATGCTCAAGAGCTCCCTTCCCTGTGAACTATTCAGTATGATGCGGCCAACGGCTGTGTCTGTCTGATTCCCAGCTGTATCCCCAGTGTGGACTTTGTGTAGATCATTTAAGCATATGCGTATTTAGTGACTTTATAGGAAGTTCTTCACTTTGCATTTAATAATATTTATTGTGGATGGATGGATAGATGGATGGAAACATGCATGCTAGAGAAATTTACTTCTAACAGGGTGTGTTCAATAAGATTATCTTACAATATTGGTGAAATATGAAGTGCCACACAAACTCTTTTATGCTGAGACCATGGATTTCATCAAGGAAAGTCCCCAAGGCGGAAATGTATTATTAAACGTTTAGAACTTTAAAATTGGAAGGATTCCTTTTCATCATTTAGTTAAATGTCCTCAATTAACAGAAAGAGGAAGCTGAGGATCAAAGAGATCGGGTCACTTGCCAAAGTCACCCAGTTCCTTTTGGTCAGGGCTGGAACTGGTAAGCTGGTACTCAGATTGGCTAGTGTTTGATTTCAGAGTGTGCTTGGCATGGTCCACTCCTAGGATCCTAACGTTGAAGCACTCTAATGGATTGTGGGTAGATAACTTGGACGCTGTGCAGGGGGGTGGGACTGAAAGACTGGGTTCTTTGGGTGGGTTTACATAGATTTGATGCATTTTGTGGAAAGGAAATCACTACTTTATGTATATAGCTTCTCAACCCTTCAGCTCAGCTGAACACTGACAGAATTTGAATTTCTGGTCAAACAATGCTCTGATCTGCTTAGCAGAGTTTCCCCCCCATCCACGAAGTCCTAAAGTAGCAAGCTTGATCTGAAAATAAATTATTAGTAAACATCTGAAAGTGAGAAACAAATTATTCCCCACTTAGTTCCTTCCTTCAAATACACACTTGAAAAATGTTAAGACTCTATTCCGTGAGAATGCTTGAATCTCTCCCTAAATCATAACACGGGTAAACTTACTGAAATATTTTTACAATTTTATTAGAGGTTTTAACTCACTGCTTTATCTATCTCTGTTAGACTGCAAAATAGCTTTAAATATTCAAGTGGTAATTAATGAAT
The DNA here is from genome assembly GCA_963574415.1 of Tarsius wallacei. NCBI lineage: Eukaryota > Metazoa > Chordata > Mammalia > Primates > Tarsiidae > Tarsius > Tarsius wallacei. The sequence continues at coordinate 9,987 of CAUYQG010253687.1, forward strand.
CTTTTATGTTGCAAATCAAACCTTTTCATCTGTGCGCTGGTAGAGTAGCAGTGAGGAAGGATTTAAAGAATAATTGTTTCTCCCTATTCCATGCCGTTGACCAGCGTTTACCTTACATTGTGGGAGGCATGGGGTTTGTGTTCTTGCCTAGCGGGGTGAAAGCCCACTGTGGATGACGCCTGCTGTCTTTTGGAGGTCAGGGTTTCTTGACATGTTTCTTGCCAGAGACATTCCCGACTAGATGGAAAGTCTTTTGAATATGGAATTTTTGCTTGAGTGCAAAATAATAAAAAGCATGTGTATGTTAAAAAAGGATCAGCTTAATGGCAAATGAGCATTGGCTTACATTAATATTCTATTACAGTAAAAACTTCTATTTAATAAATTTTCTCCAGACTTTTTTCCCCCAGAATCTCACATATTTTTCTAAGTGGCATGCCAACCTAAAGAAAGTATATACGATACGTTTGATTTATGTTAAGTCAATAGCATGCAAAAGTCATTTAAAATTGTATTTTAAGTGTAGAAATATAAACCCAAGGAAACACGTATAGTACCATATACTGAGGAGAGAGGAAAGTGTTAGCTTTTCAGGGGCTAAAATGCCTTGTAAATATTATTCTATTTAGAAGATATTTTTAAAATGTGGTGTTTTATGTCAAATGTAAGATTAAGCAAGTCTGAAGCTCTGCACATTATAGAACCCAAAAGCAAGCTGGCATTGAAGACTTCACGTAACAAAAATAGTTCTTTCCTCTCCGTCACTAGTGAGAAATGAGCCAGAGAGCCGTCCTTGAGAACGTCCACAAAGGACTGACAAATTCTTGATTGGAAGCCACATGGGCCACCCCGTGTTGTTCTACAGCCCTTATTAATACTGGACTTGGTGACATCTATGTATCAGAGCAATAAGCTAAACAGGAAACAATTTATGTCACCTAAAGCTTTTTAACAAATCGATGCAACTATTTGTAATTGCTTGTTTCACAAGATTAAAAGTGCTAAGGCCTGATCTTCGCCCACGAATTTGTGGTCAACATGACCTGTGCTTCCGTTATTTGAAGAAAAGAAAAAACGAAGAGTTGGTGATCAGCACCGACTTCCATCAAGTAATCCATATTGCTAATATTTCTGGAATTTTAATGTAGTTACAATTTATAGCCGATCAAATGTGGTTACCTAAATTGCTGTTGCTAGTAGACAGTTTAACTGTCTTTATTAATTACAGTATAATTTAAGGTTTGAGTACTGGCACTTGTGTTGGTCATTTTTACAGCTAGAGCAGTTATCTGCCTTATGACGAACCATTTTAGCATTTTCAATGGAAATTTGCTAATATGATGAGTGATAAAAGTGTCACACGCTGGTAAATAATGATTATTGCTTTGGCTGGAATTAATTCTTGAAAGGCCGGTTACCTTCAAATTAACATTATAACTTGAAGCTTGTCTTTTTCCCTCACTATATTTTCAATATAAGCCAAAAAAAAAAGGACCGTTGATAATTTCAAATGGATACATATATTTTGGTATTAAGCATCGAATGTCATTTTACAATCAAAGTAGAAATAAGACAACATAGGATTTTGTTTTTTTAAAAAATAAAATACTGTTTAAAAATAAATATAGGTAGGTTATATCTAGAGTGATGGCTTTCTAATCCAAATATTGTCCCACAGTTAAACCACTGTTTTTGTATGTAATTTAATTTCCCTCTGATGTGAATTTTGTCTTAAACCTTTCATCAATCGGTCAATTCCCTAAGTGAAGGTTTGAGACCCAACTTCACTTTATTTAAATAAAGGATACTTTTATTTGACTCAACTACAATGAAGATGAAAGAAATTGTGATTACCCTACATATAAATATGCAATATCAAAAAAGACAAAACTTAGTAAGAGAGACTGTATTTTGTTATTATCTTCTTTGGGGGTTTAGGGGGAAGTTGTTACCTGTGTTAGTGTGAAATTAGTCTTAGGAGTTTTATGCTCTTATATAAAGGCCCCCATTTAAAAGAGTCACTATTTTGAGTTTGCTTTCTCATTTATCTGAGTGACAAGCCTGAAATAAACATGCAAGTGTTCCTGCTTGCGACGATTCCTGAAATATAATTAAAAATGTACTGTGCATCTTTACTAACATTTCATCATCCTTGGGTTCTCCAGTTTATTAAAATAAATGTGTACACTTTTCATTTTATCAGCTGTATATGCTGTAAGCAGTATTTAAGTTTAAGCCTGGCAATTAAAGGAATTTCAATTAACCCTAGTATTATATTCTTAATAGCCAGGTGAGAATTAAGAGTTCAAATGTTTTACTAATTATCAGACTAGAGGGTTTCTAGATGTGGCATAATTGTTCATGAAAAGAGGACAGTAGTTTGCAGCTTAGTAGCAAAAGTTACTGTAATGTTAAAAAAAAAAGCACCAACTTTCTTAATATGGGCTTTTCAAAACAATGCCGGGAAAGAACTATGACACGTCCCTCCGCGTCAGTGGGTGTTTTGTGAAACAGAGTGCAAGGTTAATTTCAAGTCATCTCTGGGCTTGCATTATGTGCTCTGAATTATATATGTAATGGTTTTATGTTACCATGGTTTGGCCACTTAAAATACTGCTTTCAATAGACTGGCAATTTAATTTTTACTGAAAGATGACACTCGAATTCATTAATCCTTAGAATATACATGATAGAATAATATTAAAAAGAAACAGTAGATTTTTCTAAAGGCATGCAATTAAAAAAAAAATCTCAAAATCAAGATGGTTTTTCTGGAGTATTTAGGTACGGAATTTGTTTTCTTCACTGAATAGTTATCTAGCGTACTTTTGATAGAATATTTTTATAAAATCATTTGTTCTAATCTAAGCATTTATCATTATATGCAAAAAGATTTCTTGATGAGAATATTATAGACGGTGCATGTTTTTGACATTAGCATTTTATTTGGATGACTAATCTTGCAGATGTGAAATTTGAATGAATTATTCATGAAATTGCTTTCCTCTGAAATTTTAGTTTGCTCTTAATGCTAGTTATTAAACATTTTGTTTTTCTTTATAAAATTTGATGAAGAGAAATAAGAGCGTGCTTCCTCAAGAGAAAAGATAGCATCTCTTTTTTTCTCCCCAATTCTCTAAGTGGATACTTTCACTTGGAAATCCTGAGGATAAGAGCTTCAGCCCTCCCTGATGATGAAAGCTTTTAGTTAAGATTGATTTTAGTTCTGCATCGGAAGCAGCTGGTGATAAACCTAAGGCATATGCCTCACACACAATATCGGCAGGTCAGGAGGGGAAAGAAACTTAGGCTGTGGCGACTCTTACTACCAGTGTGAACAACCAGCATTTTTATTGCATTTGAGAATGCTATAATGTCAGTAATTAGTACTGACTACACAACATTTTTTTTTATTGTCTGTATCCACAGACATGGAATGATGGAATTACAGTTGATGTCAAGGAATGAGTTCTTTTATGCCTTATCAAAACAAAACAAAACAAAAAAATTCTTGTTACCGGCAGCACATACACACGAAGCACCATGCTCACAGTCCGGACTGTACCATCTTCATCAAGGCGTATGGGTAGCAGAGATTGTGTGAGCTACACTGGGCCCAAGAAATGCCTTTCAAGCTAGAAATCTGATTCTCAGGATAAAAAAGCAAAACCGACTTTGAAAATATCCAAAATATCAGGCGGGTATGCCATTCACCAAAAGGTACCAAAAAGATTCAAAATCCATACAAGCACATTCTTCTTTGTGCCCTTGGAAACGGCGCTCAGCTGGAATGTGGAAAGAAGTATTTTGTAACTCTATTTTTTCATAATAAAAAAGCTAGTGATCTATATCATATCTTGGGTTAAGAATCCAAAGTTTTCTTTCCTAGGTCTGACGGGATGCTGGGAATAGTGTTAGAGCTGTCCGAAGGTGGCAGGCCTGGTGGTCACTCTTTGTGTACATACATAAGCCTTGAGAGTCCATTTTGCTGCTGTCCAGTGTGGCAGCCTAACTCATCTTATACGACAGACTCTAGGGACAGGGAGGGTGGGTCCTCATTCCTGACAGTGCATTTGTCTGACACATGGGACTACCTCCCTAATGTACGCTTTTCTTTGAGAAAAAAAAAGTAACAAATTTTTCTTTACATCTTGGCACCTTGTAAAGTTTTTTTTTCTTTTTTATACAAAAGTTCAATAGTTTTGACACTCCCTGTTAGTAATCACTACTTCACTGATAAACTTTGAAAGTGTGACCCTGGAATTTCATCATGCAAAATATTTACTGCAGCAGGAGAAAACATTTTTTTAAACAACACTTTTTTTTCTTTTCAAATGTATGAACTTGTTTAAGATAGCCAGGAAGGCAGTGGTAAGATAAACACAAGGGATAGGAATGTATCAAAAAACAGATTAACGCACGCACACGCACACACACAAAAAAAACCTGTACAAATGCTCCAATCAATGAGAACAGAAAAAAAAAAAAAATCTGTCAACTATGTTACAATTTAAAAGAAAAAAAAAAAGTTAGGGAGTTTCTCCCTCCCACATGTCAGAAAATGTCATCCAATAGTCTTAAAGCAAGGAGATAACTAAATAAAATACATGTCCAGCAAATTCTGCAATTCTATTACATACAGTAGTTTTTTTTTCCAAAGCTATTTTTTTTTTTTTTTAGTATCGTTAATATAAAGCAGTTGCACAAAAAGCAAAGGTGTTTTGACAAACAGGTGTATGCATTTATTCCTTTTTAGGAACAGTATCTAAAAAAAGAACCGCCCTCCGCCCTCCCCCAAAAAAGACAAAGATTCACACAGACACATCGGGATATATGTACAACATAATAAACCCCATCCTAAAGAAGCGACTGGAATACCCCCGAGGGATACAGAATCAGAACTGTAAAAATCATAGTGAAGTTTGCTTGCTGTTAAAGCCTGAGAATTTTTTTTTCAGTTGGTTCTTGTGCAAGGCTGTGATACCTGCAAAGATATGTAAAATCTAATTTTTCTTTTTTTTTTTTTTTGCTACAGTCTTTAGACTAAGCATGCAAGACATACGACTAAGTGCAACTGAGTGAAATGTATTTTTTTTTTTAATTTTAATCATTCCCTAAAGGTTTGAACTGAGGTATGCGTACTAACAGTTTCTCATGCTGTTATCTTTACTCATGTCTAGCTACACATGCTGAGAATGAACTAATCTACCAGATTTTTATCCTCTTTTGAATACCAAACTAACCAGCAACCACTCAGTTTAGAAGCACAGGGCCCCCTTCCCATGACCCTGTCTGGCTACTGCTGCACATCATGAAGCTGCCTGGAAAAGTTTAAAAAAAAAAAGTCTTGCGTGACCACAGACTGCCCTTTATACAGAAAGCAGAGTGAAGCTTCAAAAGTAACTGCCAGAGAAGTTTTTGTACCAAGCTTATGAGTGGACGGGAGTGTTACTTTGAAAAAAAATTAAAAATGCTGACCAAAGCCTAATCAGAAAAAAAGGAACAAGTTAATAACAAAACAAAAACAAACTGGAGGCTATATGCCAAGATAAACCAAAATTAATGCAGTGATCATAGCACAGCCCTTAAACAAAAGTGGCATATAATTCTTCTAAAAAATGTTTTTATTCTAGAAATACTATTATGTGGTCTAGTTCCATTGCGGAAGCTTTTCTGTTCTGACTCTTATCGTCACTGTCTCCTTTACTGGATACTCTAATTTCAGTGGCATACATTCAGTTGTTTTTTTTTTTTCTTTAAGATGGGACTTCCATCTGTAGCTCCTTTAATACTGTGTCTTGTTTTTATCTGCAGTAGCCCCATAAATTGCTTGTTACAAGAATGAGTTTTGGTCTCTGTAGAGGTACTGGGAAAAAAAAAAAAAAATGAAAACAAAAACGACTAGGAAAAAGTAACAACTTTGGTTCCATTATCTACTTGGCTTTCTAAATTTACTCTATGATGAAGGAGCAGTTCTCTTTCTCAGGTTAGCAACAGCCTATAGCTTGTCATTTGCAATTCTCTTGCCTCCTTTGATCAACAATAAGAGGATATTTGGCTTCATCAGATAAAGCATAAAACTGAGAACATAATTTACCTTTGTGTAATATCTTTGGTAATTTTAGGAAAAAAAGGTACAAAGAATATAAATTAAGCTTTGAAAGGCTCTCAAACTAAAATAAAAGCTACAGTCCTAGATAAATAAATGACAGGAAAGAGGGTGCAGAGTGGAGGTGTCAAGGGGTTCCGAGGACTGAGGTTGTCCTGACCGAGAACCATCATCGCCTTTTGCATACCATGTTTGGTTCCCCAAAGCCCAGGGCCTATCTGATGTCTTCTACTGTTAGTTTTTGATACTGGGTTGGTGTGATAATATTGCATAACAAACTGAACTGCAGTACCGAATTTGCACATTTGAAATAAACACTTTAGCATTTGCTGAACTCAGTCCCCATTAACTCTCATAACAAGTTCAATCTGAAATCTAATTTGCATTCAAACGGGTTAATGCCACCAAGCATGTCTGAACTGATGTATAAACTCAGAGCCTCCACTGCCACCACTTTCAGCAAAGTTGCTCAGGGAAGCCAGCTTTTCTGGCCATTTTGCAAACAAAGAAACCCACACTGGTTATAACAATGAACAGCGCACGGCCCACGGCAACTTGATTACACAAGGGAGAACCTTCATGACCACACTGTCAGTCTAATTAGTACAAGAATATTTTTTCGGTGCTGCTTATGTTTCCTTGTGCTGGCAGAACGCTGTGGCATTTATTAAGAATGATGTTTGCTGCAAAAAAAAAAAGGAAAACCGGAAACAACCCCCTAGCCACCCCCAATACTGCTTCATGGAATGAATCGCATTGATCCTAGAGTATGTCTCTATTTTTTTTCTGTCATTCATTCTCTTTCTGGCAGGACGTCACGTCTGTGTGAGAGGACCTTCATGTGTAGAGTGCAGCATTTGGGACCTTTTTAAAAAGACCAAAACGGAATGTTTTCTGACTTTAGAGAAACGTGGTGATGTCTGAAGGAAGATGGAATGAGTGACAGAAAGCTACAAACAAGAAATGACATTCAGCTTTGTATAATAAAAACACCTATTAACATTCATCACAAGGTACAGAAAACTTTAAGCCTCCAAGAGGCCGTGGGCCCAAATGGAGGCCTGAGGTCAGAACTTAAAATGGTATAGTAGAAGGAAAAAAAAAAAAGCAATACATTAAAAAGTTTGGGATAATTATTTTTTAACCCCTCCCCCCAATACACACACAAAGGCCTTCCCCATCCCAACTGGAAGCAAAAAAAAAAAAAAAAAAATGGAGTAAAGGCAGTGATAATCAACATGCAGTACTGTGCAAATAGGTCGTCCATTGGAATCCTTAAATTCTGGGCAAAGGCTTGGTCTGCAGCTTAGGTGCACAAGCTCCGTCGGGCGTCCTCAGTGTCCAACGTTGGCAGGACTGCAGTTCAAAGTCTGCTGCTAAAAGTGAATCAGTTTAGCAAATTTACAACACTGATGTTGACTGTTAAGAGAGGAAAATCCCAAGTACCAAACAAGTCCATCCAATGCACAGAGTACAAATTCCTTTTTTCAACAAAAAGTAGAAAAATCAAAAATACTCCCAAATGGGATTCTTGATGGCACTAAGAGTTAACACATTTCAGAGTTGTCAAAATGTAGTGAAAATCCTCCAGACTGTACAACAAATGGAGAACAATTTCACTGCTAACTTTTGACGTGTTTTTTTTTTCTTTTTCCAATCTTCATTCTCAGGGTTGGCCCGCCCAGATATTCACTCCATGTCCTCATTTACTGGTTCGTCTTCGTAATCTCTGTCATGGTCAAAATCTGGACTGTGGTTGGCTGTTGTCACTAAGGACAGAGGCCCTTCAGCTTCCTCTGGATCAAGGGGCTCCTCTTTGACGTGTACAGGATGACTGGAAAAACAAGATAAAGGTTCAGTGAGGGTACTTCCCAGTCCGGTACGACTCAGCTGTGCTGGGGCAACATAAAAGCCATGCTCCAGAACTGCACTGCCAAGACAGTGGCCACTAGCCACATGCAGCTTATGTCATTTAAAATTCCATCTCTCAGTTGCACGGGCCACATTTCAAGTGTGTAAAGGCCACATGTGGTTAGTGGTTACCATTCTGGACAGTGCAGAGACAGGACATATCCATCATCACTGAAAGTTCTTTTGGACAGTGCTGTTCTAGAATGGCTAATCTCTGGACAGACAAAGGCCTTGCCTCCTCACCTCAGTAGCTTCTCTCATACTTTAATGTACACCCCAAACACCCGAGGACCTTGTTAAACTGCAGTGTGTGATTCAGCAAGTCTGGGGTAAGGCCTAAGACTCTGCATCTCTAACAAGCTCCCAGGTGATGCTACCGGTCCTAGGACCACACTTTGAGTACCATATAATGGGCCCCGCAGTGGCATTCTGGGTGGAAGAATACCAATCTTCGAATAATTATGTGAAATAAGAATCTGTAATACAATGGCAGTTTGTTGGGACCACCGAGCACAGGAGGCTGGGCTAATCATGGCTTGCTGTGTGTTCTGCTTTGCTAGTTAACATGCAGAACCTGTGAGAGAACTCTCCAGAGGACGACCCCAAGCGAGGTTCTATCATTAATCAACTTCAAGCAAACACAGCAAAGAGACACCATGATACATGCTTGAAACTCCAAATTAATGCATATTTTTACAAACTGTCAATAAGGCAAGAAAAGCCCTGCCAGGAAACACAAACGAAGAGGAAAAGGCTTGCTCAACACAACAATATGATAAGAAAGCAGAGCCCCAATCAGAATAATAACACTGTCAGCTGTAAACAAGGCAAAACATGAGGCCCGGCTGGTAGCGGACACTGGGATGCGCGCAGCGGCGATGAGATCTGCCAACTTTCTCATTATGGACCCGTGCGCGGCTCACCCGAAGGGGACTGGGGTGATCACACAAAACCACTCTGATAACAATTGAGAAATGTTGTTCGTAAATCATATTTACAACCGATCCTTTGCAAATACAAATTACTGTCCATGGCAGGGCTTTTGATATGTAAAAGAACCATTCAAGTTAAACTGGTCCCATCTCTGGGACAGACTGTACCAGGGAGGATTTTTTAATTGACATTATCAAGTATTAGTAATAAGAGGTGGTACTGGGGATAGTTGGCTTCCTAAATAATTGATGCTGTATGCAAACCCCAAAGGCCCCTTGAACCATTTAAAAACAAACAGAGGAGTGCTTGGGACTGCCCTCAAAGACATGAACCTTCAGAATCAATTGACTCTAAAATTAGCACACTGTAGAGAAGAGTTTGGGGAGATAGATGTTAGATAAATAGCTGAAAAAAAAAAAAAACCATGCCTTTATTCTTAAAAACTATCTGCAAAATAAAATACAGCAAAGTTGCATTACAGTGCATTTTACATATGGCTCTCCATCTATTAATTTTTAATGGCCTTATTTCTCTGTGTTTCTGCAGTAAGACTCAGGACTGGCTGCAGAAACTGCAGAGCCCAGTGCAAAATGAAAATGCAGGGTCCCTGGCTAAAAAATTAAAAATTTCAAGACAGAAACAGTTGAGTATTAAAACAAGTGCATGCTGGGCACAGGGGTGAGTCCCAGCTACTCAGGAGGCTGAGGTGGGAGGACAGCTTCAACCAAGGAGTTCAGGTTCAGCCTGGGTGACACAATGAAATCTCATCTCTAAAAAAAATAAAAAAGTAATAATAAAAACAAAAAAAACTAAGTGCAGTGTCTTTTTAGGCATGGGGCTTTGTGACTGCGTGTCGCACACCTGTGACGTAGGTTCTAGTAGAACTATCCACCACTTAAACTCTTAAGTTCAGTTTTCTTGTTTTTGCCTATCCCTTTCCATTTGGGGTCATATTTTTGCATACTGTAAACCCAGCAGGAATGCTATTTTTTATTCTGCTAGGTTTACAGTTATCATTTTTATGGCTAGTTGAGATTTCATTGTGTTGACATATGTCAGTCCCTTAATTCTAGGCATTTTGTAATTGTCTTTTTCCCATTCCCTTTTACTGTTTGTACACTACAGTGACCATTTTTATCCATTAATCTTTCTACTGTTGATTTACCTCCTTAGGATAAATTTTCAAGAATGGAATTGTTGGAGCAAAGGCCGAAACATTTTTATGGTTCCCATGATTTATTGCAATATTAATTTCCAAAGGGGCTATCAATTTAGACTCAATCTCATCAGCTCCAAGCATAATTTTTTAAAAATGTTTTGTTGCTTAGCAGGTATAAGGTAAGCTCAGGTTACCTTAAACTGCGTTTCTTGGATTAATGACAAGGGTGAACATTTCTCAATGTTTCAGGTGCGTATTTTCACTGTTGAAAGTTGTTCCCTTACAAGTTACTCCCTCTATCTCCACTGATGGCATGATTCTAGTAATGTCCATTGGAATTTGGCTGTATTTTCCTTAGTCATATATTAAGATTCAAATGGCATTTTCCAGATTTTCTGAATTTCATTTTTTAAAACTATCAGGTTTATTAAGCTTTCAGGTTTACAAACCAGAATGTGATGGTATAAACTAATATGAGTTTGCAGGAAGGAGGTTGGAAAATGCTCGACGAAACAGAACCATTGTAATGAAGTTCTTGTTTTAAAACTTTAGACTTTGACAAATATTTTGCTAAGCTTAGCCAAAACAAAAACAAAAACAGATAATGTGTAAGGCCCCCACAAAACACAGTTCACAACGAGAGAAAATAATCTGCTTATCCAAGTACCTTGATTTGAACATTATATATCATATACCATGGATCAAAATATCACATGTACTCCCAACATATATACAACTATGATATATCAATTTTTTAAAACCATAGAAGCAAAAAACAAAAACAAATAAAAAAAAACCCAACTATTTTTTCTCTAAATTGGTAGCCAACATTCATTAACATTATTTACCATCCCAAAGACAGGTAAGGTAATGATCCTGTCATGCCTGCTGGGCTCCATCCAGATGCCCTAACTGGGTCCCCAACACATGCTAACTGGCTAGATGTACTGTGTGACAGTCTGACAACACAACCAGGTTGGAGAGTAAGGCTCCTTAAACTTCAGAGAAGTGAAATCCAATTTCAGGACATTTCTTGATATTAGCAGATACCCCTGGGTGTGGCTAATGTAGTCTTAGGGGCATCCAGCGCTTCAAAGAATAAAAAAGGATGGGTTTCCATGTAAGACACGTTTTAGGTAAGATGCAAACTATATGAGACACGACGCTTCCAGACACTCACCGTGTCTCCTAGAAATCAGAGCTGCACCATGCACCTTCTTTTCCTAGCGGACGCCACCCCCCACCTCCCCCACCCTTTCTTTCCAACTCCTACTTCCGAAAGGGCTACCCATGAATAACTGTGCAAAACCACACATTTCCCTTCTCCTTACATCTGAGTAATTCCTTTGTTTAGCCACTCTGGGAACACAGGAGTTTTAAAATAAAGCTGACTGGTGTTTAAAGGCATTGTGTTCTGGGGGTGTATGCACAGCATGGAGTATTTTGCTTTGTAGCTCCTTTAGCTCCTATCAGGATAAAAGTCTAATGCCCCAAAGCCATAATTATGTGACTACTTTTTAGTGTTTCAAAGGAGAAACAAAATGTGGTGGTATCTGAGTGTCACTGAAAGGGTAAGAACGAAGAGTTCTGTTTCAACACTAGGTATTAGCGAGGCTGCCTTCCTAACAAGGTCCTTCAAGCAGTGCCGTAAAGTTTACGACTTGATTTATTCCAATAGACTAAAACAGTTAAAAAACAATTTGCATCATAGCAGGGTAATGCACACTGGACAAGAATGAAAACTATGTCATTATAGAATTCGCTTAATGGAAGTATGAGGTCAAAAAGAGTAACAGTCTATGACACTGATAACAGAAACAGGGAATCTGCTGACATACAATTACATTTAGCAAACAGCATAAACCTGTGAGATGTGAGCAACACATTCTGATGTCTCCGTGTAGATTTTCTTAAGAAAAATCAACCAAAAAACAGTGAAATCTTAATTTCATTAAAAATCATGATGATTGAAATACATCATTATTTTTGGTAATACTGGGGTGAATTCAAAGTTGTTAAACAAACTAACTTCACAGTGATTTTCTTTTGCACAGCAAAATTAGCATCACCCTAAATTGTTGTTTGTGGCTTGCATTCAAATATCTATCTCTTTTCTTTCTTTTTGTTTTAGTGGTCCTTTGTATTAAATACCAGGAAGATATATCAACTAAACATCGGAGTTTGTACAGCTTATGAGAAATAGTATCTATTCCTTTCAATAACTTCAGACATTTTTGCTCTAATGACTATTGCTTGAAGTAGCTTATATACCAATTTACATTTGCTTTGAACTTCCTTAGTATCTAAGTAAATACTCCTGCCATGACAATGATGTAAAGATGAATCTGAGTGTGATAACAATAAAGTCAGAAACACCAGGTTGCTTTAGAAAGGATGAAATACAGCAGCATCAGTGTGAAAGATAAACACTTTCTTAAAATGTTGTGAAGTAAATGCTAAGATACTATTCATACAAATTAAAAATGATTATTTCCATCTTTAAAGATCCTTTTCAAAGCACTCTGGAGATGAAATTCAAATGCTAGAAAATCAAATTTCAGATTCCTCTGTACCCTCCAATTATGCTGGCAGATAACATTGTTTTCTTTGTCATTAGATGCCAATTCATTCTGTTCCTAATTGTTACAGGTCATCTTTCCATTCCTATCACTCAAATTATCTTAAAATAAGATGTTGGTCAGCAATTTAGAAAGAATGTGTACACAAACAGCCTATTCCAGGAGCTGACAGTATTGCAAACATTAAATGGGTTAGTCCCTTCAAGGGGGCAACAGTTTTACAGAAACTCAATAAAAGGGGAGAGAGAATGTCATTCTAGACATCTCCTGCAAATCCACTCATTTGGAATAACGTGGTTTCTTTTCTCTGTTTTAAAACTTTTCCTGGGTGAGAGGAAGTTATAGTCACACCAGTTTTCTCCAATCACTCAGCCAAAGGAGCATCATGGCCTCATGGCCTCGGCCCCTGCTGGGGTTTGCAGAGTCTTGGTGCCATTCACATTCAGCATGGGCAGCCGTCGCCCATCACTTCATTCAGTTATATGTGTACTCATTATACTGCCGTCTGCTGCTATAATGCTCCTATTAATTTTCCTTTTGATATTTTAAGAGCAATCTATAAATCATGCCGCCTTTCATTTGTGCCATCATTAATGCTTGGTAACAATGCTGCGGTGTTGTGTTCGTGGTTAAGCTTATCACACAACCAGGTAAACAAATATCTTTTCTCTCTGCTAGGTTCAGCACCCTCAGCAGTTGAACTGGAAACTCTCTCATAGAGAAGCATATTAGTTTCAGGAGAAAAAAGTAGTGTGGCTTAAATAATGGCCTGAGATGAAAAGCAGAGAAAAAAAGCAAACGTGTTTCCCATTTTATCGCCGTGTGTACTTTAGGGCTGGATGAAGCCAACTGCTTTTATGAAAAAGTTAGCAATAGTCCTTTTACGTACTAACCGAGCTAAACAACTTTAGAAGCACAAACTTCTACCTGGGCTCTGGGAAATCATAAATGGCAGAAAACAAGTATGCAGAGGCCAGAGGAGGGCTTGTGTGCACAAAGAACAGGGAGACTGGGGTCTGAAAGGAAGGACCTTGTGGGTGGTCAATACTCACACGGCTTGCATAGGGGATCTGCCTGGACTGCTGTCACTCTCGTTGCTGTTGGTGTGCTCCATTGCCCCGTTCAGCTCTTCCCGTATTGCGCTGGCCAAGTTGCCCAGAGTGGGATTTCCCATGGAAGCGGTAGTGTATAGAGGTATACTATTCTCAGCCATTGAAGCCTGCCATCAACCAAGAGAAAAGTGATGAAGACACAGGGTATGCCAGATAATGAAACTACTAATTATGAGTGTATTTAATAATCTTCAGTTCCAGTTAATTGTAGCATGGTTGGCAAATACAGGTTTCTAACAGGTGTCGTAGGATTTTGCTTTAAAAGTGGCTCTTAAAAGATCCTAGACAAACAAAAAAACAAATAAAATAAAAGCATCTTGTCCCAAGTTTGGTTTTAGAGAGCTATCTGGGGTGACAAAAGTGCCCATGGGTAGGAAGGACTCAATTTGGTCCTGCTTGGTAGTCACACGGTTTGGACAAAGCTATCTAATATAAGGTTTATGTCAGATTTTTTTTTCTTTAAGAGGAACTGAATATTTCCAGATCACAGTGAAATATAATGGAATTTTTATTTCTTTATCCATTTTGATGACTCCACTATTGGATATCCGAGATTTGATGAGATTATTCTGGCTGCAGTGCTCAAACTTATGAGAACTTCCATAAACATTTACCTCTTAGAACCTATAGAATTGGAATCAATTTTTATCTCCCCTCCCATCATTTCTGTTTTAATGATTTTTGAATCTGTTTAGTGTAGTTTGAGATAACTGGTTGAAAGTAACGCCACGTAATCTTTCAGACTCAGACCAATTGCCACGGATTTTAGGACTAAAGAAAAATCTCTGGCAAAAGGAAGCCCTAAATCATATTTCACTTTGGTGTCTTAGTACATCGATATTAAAGGTGACAAAGTCACTCCAAATGAATGTCAGCAAAAAAGTGGGGAAATTTTAAAAAAAGAAGAAATCATATACTCTATGGTAGGATACCATTCACTTCCTATCCTGCTGCATTTGTAAAGAAGGGCCACCCAGTCTGAAATGCAGACAATAGTTACAAATAACACTAGACTCAAGTATCCATATTTGTTTTATCTGGGTGGCGATCATGACCCAGTGACTTTTCATTTTATTAAAGAGGAGAGACTTTCAAAAATTGACCACTGTAATTAGACCAAGATTCATCAGAACTGTCCTCCTGCAGACTATACTAAGCCTGGTTTCCCATCCTAATGAAAAAAAAAAATACAATCACAAGATAATCTGGCATGGTGACTTCCACTGGCCAGTCACACAAGAGCCCAAACTATTCTAGAAATCCAGGCTGTACAGAGAAAGAGCCAAAAGTGAAGAGAGACGGAGTGCAAATCTGGGTGGTAGAAAGTCTGCTTACTGTGACGATTGTAGCCTCATCTATGGTACAAACCCCAAAGCCAGGGCCTTTTAGGTACAAGCCATGTACACACTCACCTCACACAGCATTGGTTAGTGGGCTATTTCAAAGCCAGCCTCACTGAAGCCCACAACTTTCCCTTCCCTCCACTTCTGAATTTATATAACTGCCTTTTTTTAAAAAGCAGGGAAAATATTCCTGTTTTTATTTCCAAATGTGGTGAACTCATTGTGATGAACAGCAACTCTGAACACTGCCCACTCTCCTCCAGCGTGTCAAATAATTTGCATTGAGTACTTTTTTCAACAGATCTCTAATAACTGCAATAAAGCATATTTTTCTTTTTTTGGCAAAGCACTTGCCAGAATTACTATAATGATCATTATTTCTCAAGCTGCAGCTGGAGAGGCATCATAACTGCCTTTATCTGCAACAGTACAGTAACCATACCTCTCTTATTAACGAAAGTTGTGCTGGAAGCATTGATTGAGCCTTTTTCCATTGGAAATACCATAGGATCAGCTCTCATAATTTTACTATTTCCCAGTCAGAATGTGGCAAAAGTGGAACCATTGCTAGACTAACTTCTTTTAGCAGCTTCCTTAGTCAAAAATTGAGAAGTCAAGTCAAAATTGAAACATTTTTAAGAATGTCTCCGTCGGGATAAGTTGGTCACCCTCTAGATGGGTCAGTCTTCTTGGGTCGAGTATTCTCTTGGGTTTGCTTAAGTATTCTAGGTCAAGGCCATCACTGATTGGGATTTGATCACAAAACATGGGCTGAGGCACAACAGCCACAGTGGTGAAAGGTACCCAACCCAAAGGCAAAATCACTTAGTTCTCAGGCAAGATGCAAGTGATGAAAATGGGCCTTATTCCTTTAAAAAATGATCAGATGGGCTGCAAAGAGATCCCAGTGCCCGATCCACAACAGAGCCTCTTAATACTCTTTGTTGAGCGAGTGATCAGAGCAACCCACCCAAGGTTATAGAAAATTTCACCAACTGCTCATGCCTCACAAAGTGGTTCTTTTTTGTAGTTGATGTCCACTTGGAAACAGGTGTGTTACAAAAATGGACTTAATTATATAAATGGTCCTTGCACAGTATGTGGTTTCATATCAAGCTGGCACCTCTGCCAAAAAACGAAGTTGCTTAAGTAATGATGCAGAAGTCCATAAGTACCCTCGCTCCTGGAACATTCACCACTCTGAGATCCTCGGGGGAAAGGCAGTCTATAAATACGAAGCTTTACGGTTACCCCTAGTTACTTCACTTTTCAGAGCATAATGCAATCTGTCCCAAGTCCCATGTTTTATTTCTGTAGTGGATTCTGCTGTCCTATTTTATATATTGTATATCATGCATTATGTTGCTCTAGTAATTTTTTTAAAGATATTGTTCCACTATTATTTTTACTTGTCTTGGAAAATGGAAATGGGCGATAATGGAAAGGAAGGCCTGCTGGCAGAATCTTTATTTAATTTGCACAGTAGAAAGTTGTCTTCTGTGACTGTCTACTGATCACGGATCCAAACTCGTAGAGGCGAGGGAAACAATCCGCTCCTCAAATGATGAAATTTATATCCATTTATTTGCTTCGCCTCATTATGGACACAAAGAGTTCTTGGAAAACTGCGGGATGGTTTTGGGCTACCGCAGGAAACAAGAAAGGGTTCAGAGGATGCCAAAAGCAAATGTTTTAGAGATGAAACCTGAATAGTTCTGTAATGGTAAAGCATACTAATTGAAATTAGTCACATAGTTAAGAGAATCCACAGGATGGAGGATCACTTTATTTTTATTTTTTGCCTTTCCGCCTCATGAATGTAAAATGTGCCTGTAATCTTAATACTATTCCAGATAGAGCAGCCTTTAAATTCACACTTCACAAGACTCCAGGGAAAATAAGTTACTAATGAATGGTATTTACAGTGGCGGCATCTAAGCATGCTTTCATTTACTCTTCTAAAGTTACTGTGTAAACTACAAGTAATTAAAAGAAACGCAGAAAGTAGTTTCTCCTATTAAATCTGGTTCAGGCTAAAAATAAATAAATATAATTACTGAAATGCTAAGTAATGCCTCTAAACTGAAGCTGGGTAAAAAGGCATAACATCCATTCTCAGAGCCTTAAGATCCTGTTGGTGACCCGGGAAAAGAATCCTGTAAGGCACAGAGTAGGTGCTCAATAAATACTTGTCTAATACACAGTGAGAACTAGCGTTCCTGTCAGTATCTCCTCCTCTCCCATCCTCTTCCCATAATGTTTCTGATTATCACCCCTTTTTTGACTTTTGTTTCTCTATCTGTGCCCTCACCCCAAGACATTTTAGTATCTGTGTAGGTATTATGGCCCCTTGGAAGGGCACAAGACATTGTGGAATCTCAGAAGCAGTTTTGGGGTAATACAGCCCCCATGGAGAGTACATGCTGCAATGGTATTAGATTACAAATGCCAGATTTACCCATTAAATATGTCATTTAAAAGTTATCAAGATTCTCTTGGCCTGTCTTCTAGAACAGTCTGGGTAGGGCAAACAAATAGGACCACTGGCCAAAAGAAGCTGCCTATGATGAACTCTTGAGGAGTCTTGAGTACTACACCCAGGTACTTCAGTGAAGTGATACTGGATTGTCTCGTCCATTTAAGAAATGAGACACACAATAAACAGACTGCCAGATGCTGGGGCTGCCCTGGTAGCTCATATTTGGGTGGTAAGCTCTCTCCTGCTCAAAATCAGTGCCATCATCTTCCAGTACCTCTGGTGATGTAACAAGTGCCTTTGGTTTGTCAGCAGGAAACAAACATTCTGTGCAATTACTACGTCATCCTGAACAATCTGTTGGAAACCTCAAGAGCTTTTTCACACACCTTTATTGTTTAAGCAAAAACAGTTTACTTTTACAAAGTGAACCAAACCCAGGCCCTCTCCTCCCACCAGACAAAAGAAAAGATGCTAGCATCCACTTTAAAAGAAGAAGAAATACAAAGCCCTGCTTTCTCTTTAAACCCGTGAACAATAGAAGGTCATGTGACGTGGTGGCCTATCATCCCGCACATTAATAGCTGTGCTAGAGTAATTACACTTGTGGTATTTTTGCCTCAAGTGAAATTCTGAAATAAGAGGATGGAAATTATGATACTGCTGATAAATATTAATAAGTGAACTTTTAATTTTTTTGCCACAATATTCAAAATGCTAAGCATCCAGCTAATGCTGAAGCAGGCCGATGTGTTTGCCTCCGGGGAGTACGATGCTTTGTGCACTTAAGAAAAAAGTTTAACGGAATTAAAATTTAATATCTAATTAGAGCGAGGCTAATATATTTTGAAATGAGTGGGGGAGACCTGTGCCTCTGCTGCATATTCGGGATGGCCATTAATCTTACCTGTAAAGCTGCATTGAGAGGTGTGCAGTAGGCGTGGCTGCTCTGCATGTTTTTAATAAGGGAAGGGTTACTGCATAAGAAAAAGATAAAAACTCCAAGTTAAACAAAATCGACTCCCAAGTTCCTAGCTAAGTTTTGTTTTCAGTTCGTTGGTGTCCTTCCAAATCAGAAAGCTCCCCCCTCCCCCGTCACAAAACCAAAGAAAAGTCAGGCTTTCTCCCTGTCCCCTGCTTTATAGGGCTGGTCTGTGTGTAGACCTCTGGGGATAGACTCTGCTATTCGAGGAAACCAGGTGTAAAATTCTGGCTTAAGTAACAACAGGCTTGGGTACTCCCTCCAGAGGCCTCTCTCTGCAGATTTTTAGTAGTTACCCTGCCTCCAGACTCCAAGAGGAAGGCAGCAGCCTGGGAAAGTCTGCTGGGGAAGTCAGTGAGCTCATAGCAGGGGTTCCTGGGAATGAGACGGAAGAATCTTGGCTCTTAAGCATCTTCATGATTTGAACTCTATAGTGACTAGAGGAATGGCAGGAAGGCTGTTAAGGAAGATCTCCAAGGCACGCTTATTGCCAAAAGAAGATGGAGAGCAGGGTATGCCAGGGGAGGGTCTTTCCTAAGTAAGGCGAGAGGTCGGGTTGATGTCTTTCTTATACAGCCAAATGTGGGAGGGTCTCAGAATATTTGACGCCATCTCCACTCATGAACCAAGTGAAGCCAAGATACTGTTTGCAGAAAATCTCTAGCCCAGTAAGAATAAAAATGCTAAAAATTATATAGGGCATTCTGAGGGAAAAGAATGTCTTCCAGTAGGCAGTTGCCTACGTTTATCAATGGCCTTTAAAGGAAGTATACTTGGTATTACCAATTTCCTTCCTGTGCTGGGAACACTTTGATCAATTACATTTATGTTATTATACAGAGTAAACAAATAAGAAATTTACCCCAACAGTATACATTTTGACTCTAAACAATAATGTCCTTTTAACTTGGAGGAATTACGGCTTAAGCAAACATATTTAGTTATAGAGTCCCCGTAAGCTGCTGAATCAAAATACAACCAATATTTGCATTAAAGACGTCAAAAAAGCATTATTCAAGGCACTGGTGTTCCAAAGAGAAAACGAGAGAAATACATATACAAATCACACAATTTAGTTTCATTGCAGAAAGCTGTGGCACTGCTATTGGTGAAATGCAAAACTACATGGGATGAGTCAACCATGCAAAGCCAAAGCAACAGCAGAAAAAAAAAACAAAAGCAAGTAAAGGCTCTTACTGTGCGACAAGCTCGTCAAAGTTTTCATCGGGGCAGTATTTGCGAGGACGGCCTCGTTGAATATGGCGGCCACGTTTAAACTCTTCATCATCAACTGTCCAAAAGGACCCAAACTCATCCTCTACTCTGATAAAGCACTTATGCAGTGAGAGGTTGGTGCGAATGGCACCCTGGGATAGGAGCAGCAGCAAAGGAGATGGAGTGGCAACAAAAGGAGACGGGGTTGGGGGCAGAACAGACATCCAATACAGGGAACAGGAAAAAGAAAATAAAATGCAATAAGCATAAGCAAATGGTTTGTGAGGGTTAATATGCATTGCCACCTAAAAGCTACTAGCATGTGATGCAACAAAGACCAGCAAGCAGGGCAGGGGGACTGGTGGGTATACAAAACAGGAGGGATGAAATGCTTTTTTGCTTCCCTTAACTGAGACAACGTGAAACCAGTTCTGTGGTCTAACACCATCTAGCAGCCAAAGCCTCTACGTTATACTTGTTAGCACAATCCAAGCTAGGCTAAGAAGTTCAAACATGGTGGACGTACCCACTGATCTTTTGTGGCCTTCGTTTTTGGAATTCTACTTCATCCACTGTCCATACTGCCCCTTTAACGTTTTCTACTCGCACAAAACACTTGTGAAGACTAAGATTATGACGCACTGCATTCTGCAGCAAGTATAAAAGAGAGAACATTTACATTTTCTATAAGAAAAGACTCCAAAAACAGCAGTAAATTCAGCCTAACAGTCCACATTTGTAAAACCATCCCCAAGAGCTATAGCTACCACCCCCGTGGATGACCTCCTTGTAGTGAAGGGTGTCTTTTCCAAGCAAAAGCAAAAAATAAACCAAAATTATAAATTAATTGTCCTTTTTGGCACTGTGGTCTAGTTTCTGGTAATATCTAACCAGAAGAAATATTTTTAACATGCATATAAGCCCAAAATAGGTTTCACAGTACAAATCTGAAAATATTGTTACTATGACTTCAAATAAGAAACCATGCAAAGCATAAAACTGTCCCTTTAAGCCCACCTACCTCCCATAACAAAGGGGTATTTTTTCTTTTAAACCATGAAAGAAGAAGACTTGGTTGTTATTGCTAAATACAGTTTTGTTCCTGACAGCTTCTGGCTTTAAAAACGTCCATTAAGGAGAACTCTAAATTGGATTTTACCACTGAGAGTATCATCTCGCATAGCCATCAGGATCAGGGGGTGAACTGACTCCCAAGGGACCAAAATCTATCATCAAGCTACATCTTACCTTCCGGAATATATATGAGAGTTGGCCTTGACTATGGGCAAGTACCTTAATTAATTGAGTAAATGCCAAAGGAACACATGAATAAAACTCTCAATGGCAAAATGACTGTATTCCCGCAGCTGATGGTTTCTATAGACACATGTTTCCTTCTCAGGGTTAAAAGTCATTTCTGGTCATTCCTAAGCAGAGACCTTTGACATAGATGATCTATCAAAAAGGAGGATCTCAACTCAAGGATGAAGAACTTTTAACAACTCATCTTTTTCTTTGGGTTTCAGAAGAATCCCCAACCCTTACTGGCTATAGTAACAAGCAGGACTTCATTTCATTAGTCCTGCCTGGTCGAACTTACTGATCCAGACTCAACATTGGCCGTGAGGATATAACGAAGAGACTCATGTCATTCACTTAAAACATTTTTCTTATTCAGAATAAGTAGGTGACTCAATTGGGGCATGAGATATTGCTACTTTGTAACCCCCTCAATTACTACGGCACTGCTATTGTGCAAACATCTGTACTGCTCCCCTTTCAGCACCGGTAGTATTTACTCCCTGGATTATTCTTAATGGTGGAAAATCTTGATACTTTGAGAGGTGTTTCAATTTTTAGACAATCACAATTGGTGATGCTGTGAGGATTCAAGCTACATAATTATTTTTCTTTTCTGATGTGAAATATTTAGAAGACATTGAGATAAGTTTTACTGCATGGTGTGATGAACTGCTCATAAGGAAGATCCACAGGATAAATTCCCAAAGAGCTGTTGAGCAACATCAGTATAATTCAGGTAGGTTCAAGATACCTAGGTGCCTATCAAAGGACACCCCTGATTCAAAACAGTTTGATGGGTTTGCTTAAAAATAAAACAAAAAACCCTCTAAACTAAAAACATTTGGTATGTCATAATTACACTTGATATTCTTTGCATATGAATTGTAGTCGAGCCTTTAAGCATTTTTTAAATATTGCACAAAGGCACAGGATAGGGTACAAAAGGTCTACTGTTACTTACTGGAACAAAACTGAGGTGGTATAAATAAATAAAGGCAAATTTCCTTTAAAAATCCAGACAGGGCATGTATACATGTAGGAGACATAACTGAAAAAGAAGTCAGCATTGCTCCTGGTCCTAATCACTGACTGTTTTAAAATAAGTATAAAAATGTGCAGAACTGAAAGAGCTAAAAGTTACTTCTGATGAAATGATTTCTATAGATCTGGCAGAGCATATAGCCACGTAAGTAAAGATGCAAAGCCAAAACTTAAGTTTTGTCACTAAGACTGCATATCTAAACAGAAAGCAACTAGAAATCAACAGTTTTCCAAAAAGATGAGTAAGCTCTTTTCAGTCTTAATTTTAACTGAGCATTTTGTCTACGATCACAGTCCAAGTAAGGACACATAAGAGAAAAGTATATGTATTTCTGAGTCATTAAGTACTTCATCTAGGGTTGTTTATATTAATGACACTTTTTTCTGTAGTTTGCAAAATGGAAAAGTTCAATCTGAAGATTCGGGCTTAAATATTACATTCACAACTGGTAATTATTTTTAAATTCGATCATTTCTATTTATAAAAGGCAATCTGAAGACAATGTCTGCTTCATGCTTCTACTTCCTAAATTTTAAAAGCATTCATGGCTAAAGATCCTTTCCATTTTATCTCCCAAGGCAGGCTGAGGAAAAGATGGTAAGATTTCAAACATAGTTTCCTTTCTGTGCCTGTGAGTCTTAATGGAAATGAAAGGATAATTTGGGCCATAAGAGATATTCACAGCTCTGTAAAGTTGATGAATTAATTCTATGGTTATGTTCATTTTCTTTTAAAATGCGAATTTATCAGGAACTTAACAGAGGAAATGTGTTTTTCTGTTTTTTACTTTGTTTTTCTCCCATAGAAAATTAAGGAATCAGCAAGGAAGGTCTTTATTTCAAGCAAATCAAGTTTTCCTTGCGTTCTGTAATAAATTGCTATCATATTCAGATTAGTGACACGTACAAATGCCCTTAAATGTTTTCATTACATGTTTCTTCTTGTTTGTTTGTTTTTTGTCTTTTGTTTTGAGTTGGAGTCTCATTCCGTTGCCCAGGCTGGAGTGGAGTGGCATGCTCACAGCCACCCCAGCGTCGACCTGCTGGGCTCCGGCGATCCTTCCAAGTAGCTGGAACTACAGGCGTGCACTACCGTGCCCGGCTAATTTTTGATTTATTGTAGAGACGAGGTCTCACCAAATTGCCTGGGCTGGTCTCAAATCCGCGGGCTCAGGCAATCCACTCACCTCGGCCTCCCAAAGTGCTCGGATTACAGGCTGAGCCACCGAGCCCGGCCTCATTACATGTTTCTAAATGTTTTGGACTTCAGGGGTTACAAGGATTCCAGGTAGTAAAAAATAAAAATGTCCTAGTGGATCTGCCCCCTTCTGTAAGCAAGAATATCAGACACCAAGAAACTGAAAATGGGAAAGTCCAAAAATTTGTGAAGGCTTAATCAAATATAATGGAATAAATACCACGGAAATCTGTAAGACAGTTGCTGAACTGGGAATGAGGTATGCCATATGATCCCAAGGACTGCTGGGGCCACCTAACACAGACCTATGAAATTTGACCTGTTTTATGGCAAATGATGTTATAATAAAGTTCCATAATTTAGAAACTATTTTTCTTTCCCGAAGCACCTATGAGCCTCTGAGAGGCAATCTTTCGACTTAAACACAAAACAAAACCTTAATATTACTTGTGTTCTCTTGTAATAACTGCCATATACAGTGCTAGCATTGGACTGCACAGCTTTCTCTACCAATTGAGTTAATGTTAGTGGGCTTTTATTCAACCAATGAAGGCTGTGTCAAGTTTGTCTGGTCATTTCTCTAAGTTCCTAATGGTGAAAAAACAACTATACATCTCTGCAAATATTGGCTGTGGTTGAAGACCTAACAGCATGAGGTTTGTGCAAGTTAACAGGACAACCTCAACATGCAGGCAAGAGTGTCATCTCCTTTCCCCCATGTGTTTCCAACCAGAGAGATGATTTTACTGGTTGGCCCCTGCACACCTTTGATGCCAGTGTAATGGCAATCTTCCATCCAAGCATTACAACCACGATGGAACTATTTTCCCAATCAAATACTCCTATAGGGTGGACACTATGAGAGTATCAAAACAATATAAATGTAGTAACTTCCTTAGAGCACAACTGCATTTTATCAACAAGAAACTGTTCTATAAATGTCAAGATCCAAGAATAAACTGGCCTGAGAGAGAACTTACCTTCCACGTGGCTGCATTGCGCCGGAAGTAAGCAAACATTCGTGTGAACCAGTTATAGATTTCATTTAGTGTTAGCTGCTTTTCTGGCGATTCGAGAATGGCCTGTGAAGCAAAAAGTAACAGAAGAAGATAATTTATGGCCAAATCAGCAGAATCGTCATTATACAGTTTCTTGAAAATATAAAATAACTCTGATTCAGAACTAAATCCTAAGAAAGGTTTCACAAAATGATCTAAGATTAATGGTTGTATTTAACAGTTCAATAGCAAAATTCAAAATGGAATTATCTAATTGTTTTGAGTTTTTATTTCTGTTTCCGTACAGAAATATTAATTTATTAGTCATTCATAAAGCAGAATCAAAGAGAAATGCAAAACATTTCACTAGCTGATTAAAGCTCAGTAATTATTTAGAGCTCAGATTAATTCTAGGGATCAGAGATTACTGTAGCTTGTGATAATTGACTTGCCATCTTTAAACAGGCTCATTTTCACTGTTGTGTGAAATGAATTTCCTAATAATCACATCGTATTGTAATACTTAATCAAAAGCAATTATGTTATATATTGCAGTTTTAAAAAACCTTATAGAAAAGGTTTCAGCACGCTTGCATACTAAACGGTTTTAAATCTACTTCATCAATATAATATATCCATGTACACGTATACCTTTTGATAAAATTTCATATGCTGTGTTATTTACTTACCTGCCTAATTAAAGATGCATATGTAAATGGTGGTCTAACTTCTGCGTTCTTATAAAATTCTTGGTTCTGCGCAATATCTGCTAAATGAGAATCATTGTCCTATTAATTATCACTTTTTAAAAAGGGGCTAGTCTACAAGAATTATAGATGACAACTCTACATGAGGCAAAAATGGAGTATCTACCTGAAGAAATGGGCACGTTGTATTTGTCTGAGTACCGCCTGCGGATGGGTCCCACCGTGTGCATGTTGGTGGTGGTGATGACAGAGGGGCCTTGGGTGACGGGAGTCAGGGGGGCAGTTGGGGTCGTTGGAGTATGAGGTAAGCTCTGTGGAGAAGCCTCCGATGCGGACTTGGAGAGTGTGACACTTGACACCAGATTCAGCTGTGAGGAAAAGAACACATCTTAGAAGACCTTTGGAAAATGGAGCAACCTAGGAAGCACCTCACATTCACCTGGGTACTGTTGCTTCTCTTAGCAGATTTGATTATAATCCACTAAAATAGAAGGGTATTCCATGTAAAAGCAATTCACTTAGTATCTAGTAAAAGACATCTCTTGCAATGTTCTACTTTCCAAAGGCTCCTAAATGTATGCTTCAGCTGCAACAAGGGCTTACCTACCCAAGTGAATTTGAAAAGTTCTGAGTCAAGACATTTCTTCAGTCATGATTTCCTCGCCTACTTTTATCACCTACTAGGCCTCATAAACTCAAAGATGGAGATGGAATCCTCAGCAATACCAATAAAGATGAATATTTTAGGCAACACCAGGTGGGATACACTGGTGTTAATCTGAAGTGTTCCACAGAACTTTCCGCAATGTGCTATCACAACTCAGGAGCTCTTTCTGCTTTTTTATTAAAATTAAACTTTTATTTAATTTTAACGCATTTAAATTTAAAGAGCTCCATGTAGCTAGCAGCTACCATATTGGACAGCACAGTAATAGGCTACTCATGTCCATCATGAAACTTCATGGATGATGAGAACTACTGCAAATATGTTTGGCTTACTGCTCATGTTAGAAATGGTGGCAATGATCCAGTAAGCCATCATTTATTTCTACCAGCTGGCAGAAAATAATATTTAAAAGCTGTATGTGTAATCTTCATTAAATTACATCATACAGTATTGGGATCTATTATTTTTTAAAAAAATATTTGGCATATCCTGGAGTTCTGGAACTGTAAGATTTTTCTTGATTTTTTTCCTTCAAGTTTTGTATGTTCTATGACAAGGAGAATAATCTGCTTCAAGTAAGGAAATGAATATTATTTATCTAAAGTAGAAGAAAATGAATGAGTACTGTTTTGATTGATTTTTATCTATCTTACCTTCACCTTGAATTGTTTTAAGTACTAAGGGGGACAACCCTTTCCCAAAATTTGTTGGAACAGAAATACTATTTTAAGCCTGGCAATGCTGAAGAACTTGGTCGCTTTCAGCATATTCATTACACAGAATTGCTATTTCAGATGCACAGAGCCCACCCCTAAAATCCAAGAACTTCGCAAAGTAGGCTTACGTGGTAACATTTTCTCAAGCCAGATTTCTAATCACTTACCATAATAAGTCTATTTCACCATCACTACAGTCAATCTTAAGTACAAGGCAGTATTTGTGGAAGGTATTAAAAATGAGATTTCTTTGAGATCATAATCAAAGAACATATTAAAAAAGAGTTCCAATATGTTAAGACGACTCAACCTTTACTCATCTTTGGGTTAAAAAAAAAAAAAAAAAAGAATCTTCTATATCTAATGTTTGGGGAAGTTCCATAAAAAAACCAATGACTGAAGAAAAGAAAGATCAAATATTGTTGGAGAAATACTAATGGAAAAATGTAAACACAGTGTTGGACACTGAAGCTGTGTTGCGAGCTTTTAGTTGTGCTTTCCTTTTTGTTTCCAGTGTGGAATGTTGACTCAGCAAACAGTGGCCCCCAGTGCCAGAGAAGAACAAGCTATGGAGATATGGCACTGCCCTTACAAATGCCCCAGCAAGCTGGGCAGATGCCATGAGCTGCTTTTTCAATAGTGCTGGAGACCTGACTTTATGACACACATTTGCAAACTTAATGCTAACAGTTTGGAGTAACAGCCGCAGGAAGGAAGAGCCAAGGGGGAAGAGTTGGGGCTGACCTCTTCTTCGCATCAGGCCTTAATCACTGACCAAGTCCAGGAACAGTATGTATAAGCATCAGATCAAGCAAAGGGTCAAGGAAATTAGTGCATGAAAGGATAAGGCTCATAAATACACATCTTTTATAATTCAGATGCCGCTAGGCCTAAGAATCTCAGAACACTTTGGAAAGTCATGGGTAACATTTGTAAAAGTCATGTTTGAAACCACCTGCCACTGTGGGGTTTCACTTAATTCTCATACCACCACAGATACCGGCGCTGTTATTATTCATATTTTACAGATAAGCAAACTGAGATTTGGCGAGATTAAACAACTAGCCCATGTTTCAACCTGGACCCGAAGTCAAACCACACAGTTGTGTGATTCTAGACGCTTTGTCTAATCTTCTTATGCCTGGTTAAAGGGAAAATAAATACCAGTTTCATTCTTCTGTGTGCTCATTTTTGGGAAAGATTCAGTGGATAACTTATATCTCCGCTTATGAATGAAATTCAATACATATTGTTGAGCAAATATAAGGCCAGTGGTCCTATAATGAGGAAAACAGGAATAAAACACCTAATTGCTGCCCTTGAAGTGCTTACCATCAAATGCAGACGTCAGTTAAAGGCAAAGGTACATAATAACCACAAAATAATTCTAACTCCACTGTTTGTCTTTCTTTTCCATTTACAAGCATAACCCTAAACTTTGTGTCTTTCTTAAAAATGTAATGAAAATTATAAACACAAATGTCCTAAAACATGCATGCTCCTTTCCAGTTTTGGGAGGAAGATCACTAAGTCCACTGGGTTCTAGTTTGTCAAAAATCAAAACTCATGTAAACATTCAGCAAGTGGCCTGGGTGTGGTAGCTCAAGTCTGTAATCCTAGCACTTTGGGAGGCTGACGCGAGAGGATTGCCTGAGACCGCCAGTTTGAGACCAGCCTGGGCAACATGATGAGACCTCGTCTCTACAATAAAAATCAAAAAACTAGCTGGGCATGATAACACGCGCCTGTAGTTCCAGCTACTTGGAAGGCTGAGCAAGAAGGATCACTGGAGCCCAGCAGGTAGAGGCTGCAGTGGCCGTGAGTGTGCCATTGCACTCCAACCTGGGCAACAAGAGTGGGACTCCAACTCAAAAAAAAACCATTCAGCAAGTGAGGGCCCACCTTTCGGGTGCTCACAGCTAAGAATAGACAAATCCCCACAGTAGAGTGTCATCAAATGCAAAAATAATTTGACTCTTGTAGCTTTTACAAAGGTCTTACCACTTGAACTATTTCTACCCAAAATAAGGCAACAGGGAAAATGAAATCCCTCCAGGTCAGCACAGTCCACGAAGAAAGAGACGCAGAAAGAATTTTCTAGAGGCTTTTGAACATAGTGAGTAGAAATAAACACTAGGCCAGAAGAAAGCAGAGAGGGGGCTTACCAGGCTTGACAAATGACACCATGATTCACACCCACTGCTGGGCTGTCTCTAATAAGCCACAGAGGAAGCAGCCAATCTCAGCTAATTACCAGATAAAAATGTATTGTAAGGACCCTAATTAGGAGACGCGGATGGAGGTGATCTAATGATTAAATGCTGCATTCGAGTGACCCCACCATCAATGTGCAGTGGTGCAAGATGTCACTGGAATATTTTGTAGAAACAGTAATTTTATTTCAAGGAGGGGAGGCAGTAATATTTGTAATGATGGCTATGAGGTAAACTAATTAAAAGACAGTTCCTAGAGGAAGAGGGTGGCTGAGAGCAGCTGCGGCCATTCCAAAACCAAGTGCCAAGTCTCAATAGAGGAGCTGCAGTCAAGTGGAAAATTTCTGCCTGACCTCTGCCCTTGCTATTAATTTGCAGGAAAACTAATGACACATATACATATTCCCACAAAATTGTTCTAATTGCTAATTTGCCAAAGGAGCCCAGATTCCAAATTAAACATGACTGTGGCCTGTGAGGGAAGGAAGAACAAAAAGCTGTAAACTCGAAGCAGAGGGAGCTTTGCCACACAAAATCACTTGAAGGCTGAACCAACAAGTTAATGAAATGTCAACCTTGTCAACTGGCATAGAAGTTCCTTAACTTTTAAACTTTTGTTTGATGATCACATGCTTGTCCTGAGTAGAAACCATCTTCGTAAGGGAAGGCAGAGAGAGAGAGAAAGAGAGAGAGAGAGAATGAGAATAGAGAAGGATTCAAAACAAGCTCTGTGTTCAAACCAAACCTGCTCTTTTAATTAAGGTCTCGCTGGAAAAAGTGGCCCAAAAAAATTAATTACAGACTTAGAACAGAAGAGCAAATGGGGAACAGTGTGGGTTTTTGCTGTAATCTTGAAATATTCATCTTAATTGTAAACTATTAAATCTTAATATAATCATCAATTAGAAATGAAAGCATATGTGCTTCATGTTTCTGATTGTAGTTAAGGTTTTAAAAGATAATTTTTTCTGGGGCATGGAGCAGGAAGGGAATGGGCTGGGAAGGTTTCTTTTCCTGATGGAAAGACTATTTTTCTTATTGTGTTCATTTTCTATTTAAAAAGAAGTTGCTATGTTTAGAAAAGTCAGTAATTCTGATATTTTCTACATGGCAAGTTTCCATCATGTGATGATTTCAGCAAGATAATCTCTTTGAAACTCTGGCCAAAAGTTAAATTCTTATGTCACTTAAAACTGCTGTAGGGCTTTATTTTTTTAATTTATAATTTATAATAAAAGCATCGTCTTTTCCCTCAGTTTGGTTACAGAAAGACCATTCTGGATATCTTAGCCGTCAAAACTACTCAAACTCTATCAGCTACCCAATACTCAGCTTAGACCTTCTTAAAAAAAAAGTAATCTTTAGTTTTAAACAGTAATCTCCTCAGCTGTTTAAAGATGATGAGTCACTCACATTTTAAAAAAATAAACAAACCGCTGATGTAAACCCCGGACAGAAACAGACTTGTTGTGAGTATTCCCATAAGAACTCATTTTTATTTTTGTTTGTGCTCTTGTCTCACATGAAAACAGATTCTGAGAACAAAAGACAAACCTGAAACCCAAATACCAAGGGACATGACTGCAAAGTAGGGACTTTCAGGCTCACAGAATTCGTTTTTCTGCTGCTGGTTTTACTGGCCTGAGTGGGCTCCAGTCCTGCTTACTGCAGGAGGCAGCGTTTCTAGGCATGAATCACTGAGTTCAGGGACGGCCTTTCTGAAGCTGAAGGGACGTTACCAGACCATGGGGCAGGCAGGACAGGGTGGCAGCTGGAGGCCTTTGTTGCAAGCCTTTGCTTCTCTTTACTACCTCAGCCTGGCCTTGTTTTAGAGATGGCTGCTTGCAGAGGGCACTGACTTAGAAGGTGGCGTTACTAGAAGTGATACTAAAAGCAAAAACAAAAAAACTTGAGTTGAGTGGGGAGGGGGCTTATGAAAAACAGTATATAAAACAGCTTTTGTGTGTTGTGCCTGAGAATCCTCTTTTATGACTGCCTAATATTATTTCTCCAACTCTAAAGCAAGGCTCCAACAGTCCAAATGATCCTTGAAGAGTTAAAAGATCCTTTTTCCAGAGGGGGGCACTTTGTTTTCATAGGAGCTAAAAACTTTTTCAAAACAGTCCTAATTGCTATGGTTAGAGCAAAAGAAAACGTGTAAAAGGAAAATCTAATACTGTATTTCATTCCAAATATCCCAGTTCCTGTAAATGTTTTATGAGATTTTCATAAAGAGGAATATACTACCTACACTATAATTACATGCCCACCAAATTTGAAAGAATGTGGTTTCTCCAGGACCAGGAGTTGTTCTCTGATCTATAGGAATACCCTAAAGCAAAGAGTACCTCTCATGTACTCCATAGTATAAAATATGATTTATAGTGTTTTTCTGACATAATGATAGATAGTGAAAAGCATTTTAAAAAATCCTTAACAACTTAATATAGCCATAACAGACAAGTTTCTTGTTGTTGTTGTTGTTTTGTCCTGTGTTTCTTGCCCCCTCCCTCCCACAAGGAAAAATCGCAACAAATTCTCCATGGAGTAAGCACTGGGATGTTAACCTCCAAGCGATACACGTGGGTGTTTACTTTGAGAATGTTTATGGAGTTTGAAACAAAAGAATATCAATCACTTTCATTAGGGCAGTTTACTTTTGTCATATTTTTTTGCTTTTGCTTCTCTTTCCCTGGGAAGAAAAGAATCTTTTAAAGCTTAAAATATAACAAATCTGGCCATTCTAAACATAAGTCAAGAACTGCCTTTCTGCTCTATGTACCTGACTGCTAGAACTGACTTACAGCTGCTCTCAGAAACTTTTACATATCCTTTTCCACGCAGGGCTTAGCCCTAATAAAATTAAAAGTATGAAAAGCTTATCTTAGTTGATGTTGGCTATTCCTTTCCTTCCTCCACACTGATCCTCATAACCCACCTGCCTCTCCCAGATCCCTTCCTCAGAGACACACAAATACATGCAGCCACTCTTCACCCAAGGGAAGACCCATGAAACTGACTTCTTGCCCTTTCTTCCCACTCATCTCTGTGCTTTCACCTCAGACGTCACTTCTTCCAGAAGTCTCCCTCGACCCCACAATTCTGGGCAGTTGTCCCTCTATTACTCCATGGCAGGGACAGGTCTCTCTCATTTGACCACTCTGTTCAGAATGTAGCATGTTCAATCAACATTTGTTGATGAAACAGTTTTATTTTATTTTAGGTTGGAATACATAGTTTATCTAGAAAGTTGGAAAGAGAGAGGAGGTAGGGCACGGGACTAAAACTTAGGAAACATGGCAGCCATAGCTCTAAGAGCCACATGGCCCGACCAGAGTTTAGTAACGCAGTGATTTTAAATGCAGGAATTCCCTTTCTGAAAACAACCTACACTTCGAGTCTTGGGTGTAATTCTGAAAGGAAAGGATTTTTGTTTTTTTTTCATTTTTTACAGATTTAAAAAGATATGACAGCAAGCAGGAAGAGAGGCTAGAGAGTCTGAGGGATAGGAAGCCTGCGGGCTCCTGTCTCAGTTTACCCATATGCTTTCTCCCCAGAGTGGGCCGAGCTCAGATCCAGGTCTAAAAACTTGGGTCCCTTCCCAAGATGAGCAGATCCTCTAACTATTCAAATCTGAAGATGAGTTCCACAACCGGATCCAAAGACTGCATCTCATGAGCTGATGTTGGAACAATCCAAGAACATTTTAGCAGTTTCTTTGATGCAATGAAATGGGGAATGGATGGAAGATTGGATACAACAAATGACACTTACCACCCAAATGGCATTTAGTGAAAGCAACATTTACAGCAAACCGTTCTATCACTTAGTGACTAAGAATTTTAAAATAAACATGAGGTTTCTTTTACACTGAAATGGAAAACAGAAAAAACTTCATAAACTTACTGGCAACAGTGTAACATGAAAGTCCGTATCTATGGTTAGATTTGAATCCTGATGACTGCTTGTTTTAAATCAAAGATTCTAGAAGGATACTCAATTCAAACAAATACCATGCATTCTATTACTTAGGGTGGAATAAATTAATTTCAGGCTATAGGGAATACTTTGGAAGTTGGAATCAGATAGCTCAGGGTCCCTAAAGTTGAAAGCACTCTGGGTTTGCTGTATGTGTGTGCCTTTTTTTTACTTCTTCTTTCTTTTTGGCAAGGAAGTGAAAATTTATGCAAAACATTACACGTCTACATTTTATAATTAATTTCCCAATGCCTCACCTATACATATTTTAATAATTCCTGATTTATAAGATGGTATCTATAATAAAATTTTCTATTTTCCAATAAATGAAAAGAAGGCAGGTTCACTCCGACAACAGAGTGTCACACAATATCTGCTTGTCAGGCACCAATTTTTACTTCTTACATGTAAGTTAAAGGATAAGGAATTTATAATGCTGCCTGTGAAGGGAACCACTTTTCATACACAAATGTGATCTTTTTTTTTTCAAAGGGTAATACAACAGTACATTTACATAAACTAATCCAAACAATCTATGTATTTGACAATGGCAAACCTCACACAGACGGCCTATTGTTGGTTTACATCTTGGAGTTCTTTATATTGGCTTGTAGCGCTGCTCTAGCTGTCAAAGGTTTGACTTGGACTCTAAATAAATGGTTATAGAAGTGCTGTGCAGCGATATTGGACTTCTTTGCAAAAGAAAACCTGCTGTGTATGAATTCAAAAGCTATTAATTTTTCAGTCAAAAATATTCGTGCCTATTTCTTTTAATAAAGAAATACTGTGCTGAGCTACTAAGAGATAATGTTGACTAGTGGTAGAGAATTTTCAATAGAGCAGTTAAAAATAAATTTAGTAGGAGGTCCCCTTCAAAGTTATAATTTTCTAGAATGTAAAACATTTTTTTAAATACTAATCAAGACAAACCTTCCTTTCCTGTTCTTTCCCCCCACGGCTGCTTTTCCCTGTTTACTGGCTGCTTAACATTGGTCCACGTGGAGATTCCCAAGGGGTCTTTTGTGGCCCCTGTGGGCTTGTGTACGTGGTGCTCCCTGGCAACACCCGGCACCTTCACTCACCAAGCACCCTGCAAGGTTTGGCAGCTCCTACTCTTTAACTATCCTTCCTTCTCGCAAAGCACCCCCAAATCCAAAACAAGTCCATGCCTAGAGTTCTGAGTCCAGCCATTCTTTTTTTCTGAAAGAAAGAGTCTCGCTCTGTCACCCAGGCTGGAGTGCAGTGGCGTGATTACAGCTCACTGCAACCTCAAAATACTGGGCTTAAGGGATCCTTTCACCTCGGCCTCCAGTGTAGCTGGGACTGCACGCACTGCCATACCTGGCTAATTGTTTAATTTTCTGTAGAGATAGGGTCTCGCTATGTTGATCAGGCTGGTCTGGAACTCCTAGGGTCAAGTGATCCTCCTACCTTGGCCTCCCAAAGTGCGGGGATTATAAGCATACACCACTGCACCTGACCTTCTATCATTGTTTTTAATCCATGGAGGAAGGAGGAGATAATCTTCCACAATACTGAATGGCCTGGTTGTTTTTGGACATCTCCAATCCTGTAGCCACTTACTGTATAATACATGGAAACTAAGGACTCTTTCCTAGTAAAAATGGATGTGCGAAGTGTTTAATGACTTTATGTCCTATATCTCAGTAATGTGTTCTGTTTCAGACATTAATTTTGTCTGCCAACTGCATCTTGGCAGGCTACCATATTTGCTGGGTTAATAGTCTGACTCCGTTTTATTTCTATCACCATAAATCATACATATATGGGTGTATGTTTGCTTTATTTATAGAAAAAAATCAGTCAAAACAGATAAACCAATACTTTGCCATTATGCTGCATCATTGCATATTGATTAAAATTGCTGGTACTAACTATAGATTGTCAACGCTCAATTAATTTTCACACAGTGACTCCAAGCAAAATCAAATAAAGGCAGTGTACCTTTAAATTTTACAAATCTTAAAATCAAGAAGCAAAGCACTGTCTCCATTTTGAATAATCAGTAAAAGCTACTAGGAGAATTTTAGAAATACAAGTATACGAGAAATATGACTGTTACAGAGATCAATGTCTTATAAGAAAGGAGGTCCAAGACAAAATTTGGGGTTTGGATACCATTCTTCTACTTTGATATTAACTGCCTGTGCTGAGATGTCACCCTTCAAGGTCCAGTAAAAGGGAACAAGGCAAGAAATAGGAGATTCTTAAAAATTAAATGCAATTTCAGCATGGCACATTTGGTCTCCTAGCTGTGAAGGAGTCATTTTCACTTCAGACTCCTTGGTAACCATTAGATGCTCTCCATCATTTAGCCTCTATCCTGAAAGTATGTTTTCTCTTTCCTCTGCTACATTCAGCTTGGACTAGTTCTTGCTCCTTGTCTCACACAGTACTATCTCTCAGCTTACCCAGGCTGAAATGCCTCTTTCTTCTGCTGTCATGGTTTGGCAGTTTTCTCTGTGTTCCTACCATTCAGAAAGATTTCCTTTTTTTCCAGGGAGCTCCTGTAATATATTTCAGCACCTTGGTTTAGCACCAACCATTCTGTCTCAGAGAAGAGCTGACTGCTTGGGCCTCTCAGGTAAGGACCCCGTCTGAGTCAACCTATATCTCCCCAAATGCCTAGCACACTGCCTTCATCATAAAAGGTAACCGGAAACAAGCTATTGAACTTAAGGCCGTCGACACTCAAGTCTGGAATACTACAAGTGTCATCTTCCCTTTGGAGTAGGATGAATACTCACGGGCTGAGGGGCGGCTTTGGGTTCTGTAGACTTCACATGCAGATGGGTCATCATGGCTTGCAGGCGTTCTTTGTCTTTTGCAAGCTAGCAGGAAGAAAATGCTTTGTTATTTATCTGAACAAAGATGCATGACTCTTTTAATACCCCAAATGATATATATTCCAAAGGAAACAATGGCACTACAGCACATGACAAAATCATTTCCATTGCTTAATTGTTTTTGAAATCTCTATGACCATGGCCAGAGTCACTAGAAGTGTTGGTGTGAGACACAGGATGAATTAGACGTTAACTGGGAAGTTCTAGACCTACCGGCACCAAGGAGACAGCTTAAAGACAGATGTGAATCATGCCTATTAACAAACCTTATTCACAAGAAAGCCAAAGGAAGATGAGCTAGGTAGCTAAAACTCATAAATTCATCTGTTGTGGTTATGGAAAAACTCCTAGACAGATGGATACACTTATGCAAAATTAGCTTCATCTTTCTTAATAGGTAGGTATAGATTAAGACAGTGCTGGCAAGTGATATTAACAGGGCAGGAGCAGGCTAAAGGAGATGACAGGCGCCCATTTTCAAATGAGCATAGAATAAGCTTATTCATTTATTCAGTATTTGAGTATTTGCTATGTGCTAGTTTCATCTTAATAACTTAAGTGTCCATATTCTATAAAAAACTATCTTCTGAAGTCGCGGGAGTTTCTAATTGGATATACATAGTAGGCACTCAGATACTACTTACTGGAAGCTACATCCTTTATGTTTGCCTGGGACTGCTTTGCTTTTTGTTTGTTTGAGTTGGAGTCTCACTCCGTCGCCCAGACTGGAGTGCAGTGGCATGCTCACAGCCACCCCAGCGTCGACCTGCTGGGCTCAGGCGACCCTTCTGCCTCAGCCTTCCAAGTAGCCGGAACTATAGGCACGCTACCACACCTGGCTAATTTTTTGATTTATTGTAGAGCTGAGGACTCGCCAAGTTGCCCAGGCTGTTCTCGAATCCATGGACTCAAGCAATCCTCTCACCTTGGCTTCCCAAAGTGCTGGGATTACAGGCTTGAGCCACTGCACCCGGCTGCCTGGGACTGCTTTGACACGATGGTATTTTTTGATAGATCAAGACAGTTGTACATAGGGGACACATAATGATTACTTGTGGCATATAGGGAAAATGTAAAAGAAATTAATATATGAGAGAGAGAGAGAGAGAGAGAGAGAGAGATTATGAGAATACATACAGTTTTGTTTCAACACATCAATAGACCATTTTCCCAAAGTAATGCCTTACAATTGGAAAGGCGCTCAATCCATGTCATACAATTAACCGTAAATCATTTAAAAATCATTTGTTTCTTGTAAGTCCAAAATCATACCAAAATAAAAAAATATGCCCTGCATTTTTAAATAAAGTAATTTTCTAAGTGGGGAGGGGCTCAAGAATTGGGGGCAGGCAGAGAAAAGGGAAAGGGTACAAGAGGGAGAAGAGACGAAGCTTTCGGCTTCTCCTAGCTGGATGACTCAGTCTCAAGTCATATCACATTTGACTTTTTTTTCCTTTTTATTCCCTTGTGGTTCAGGGAGGAATAAATTAAGGAGCGAGAGAAAAAAAAAAAGCCTTACAGTGTTAGCATTTATCTTTCAACAAACAGGAAATGAAAATGATACCATACTAGAAGCCACTTTATGTTATTCATCCTCTGTTCTTTAGTAAGTTATTGAACAGCCAAACTAAAAGATTCTCTAACACATAATGCTACAGGAATTTAGTGTTCCAAAGTGGCTCAGAATAATTAAAACGTTGGGAATGGCATTTTTCTGGAGTTATTTGTTTTTTATGTAAGTGTCCTAAGTTTTTTGATGTCAAAGTTAAAAATATTTTTAGATTTTTAAAAACAATGTCTTGTTTCAGGGTTATCATGGGGCAGGAGGAATTAAGAAATTAATTGTAAATTTTTTAAAGAAAACAAGAAGTAGTCTGCTATACTGAACAATACAAATTAAAGAGTGAGAGGTAACATTTACCAAAAAGCCTGCTGAATACTAATTGTGACTTAATTTGGGGGTAAATGTTGTTGATGTAACAACTGCAAAGACTATGTTTAGTAAAAGGAAAACCCAAACCCCCAGCATCAAAAGGAATCAACTCCATATTCCAACCAAAGGCCTACCATGCTGACCTTTCACTGGTCAAAGGTAGTAATCCTAGGCCGCAAACCCATACCTAGAATTTGGATACT
This sequence comes from Tarsius wallacei, assembly GCA_963574415.1. NCBI lineage: Eukaryota > Metazoa > Chordata > Mammalia > Primates > Tarsiidae > Tarsius > Tarsius wallacei. The sequence continues at coordinate 47,629 of CAUYQG010253687.1, forward strand.
AGCCACATCTATAACCTTGGAGATAACTGCCACAGGGAACATCTTCACAGTTTTTCCATAAGAATACTGCTCGGAGGTTTTCTTCCATTTTGAGAATTATCCAGGAACCTCAATTCTATCACTCTAGTTATACTTTTCTAAAAGTTGGGCAAATTATGTGAAAAGGAAAAAAATCAACTTTCTGTTTTTGTTTGGTTAGTGCAAACTACTATATAATATCATATTCTTGGATAAGTTTTAGACTTTTAATCAATTCAGCTCTAACACAAACTGTTTTAACAATTAAAAAAAAAAAACCTGCCAAATTCACTTTTTGTTGTTTTGGCAAAAAAGCTAAACATTCACACCTATTGAAACCACATCCTCTCTCTGTAATGGCTGTCTTGCATTTATAATATTAACTGGTCCTTCAAAAAGTTTTCACATTCTTTACTACTTTTTATGCCATCATCCCATGAGCTCACCAGCCTTATCAATTTTCACGGCATCCTTTCATTATTAAGATGACAATATAATCATTTAATATTACCAAGTATATTCCAGCATTTTCTCTTAAACTGTGAATCCCATGAAAAGCAAAGAAAAGGAGGCTAAGAAATTCAATCCAAAGGTCAACTAAAAATTTGTTTGGCACATTTCTTTTTAAATGATGGGATATCAAAATGGAATTACTCCTCTAAAAGCTTTCCCAGTGGGTATGGAATGAGTATCTGGCATAACAGGAATGACAACAGGCTACATACACATTAGAGGCAACTGCTTGTGCAGGAGTCATTCTAATTATCAAGTCTGTTTATCAATTCTGTAGAATGACAGCAGACTGAAAACGGTTAAGGGTGTGGGCACAACAATCACACTGTGCTGTATTCAAATTCTAGCTCAGTGACTCTGAGTACATTATATAACCCTTTTAAGTATTTAGTTTCTCCTTCTAAATATGGAATAATCATCTCTGAACTCTGAAGGGTTGTTCTGAAGATTAGATGAGCTCCTGCACATAACAGGCTTAGCAAAACAACTTTATGGATGTTAAAAAATGTTCTAATGTTTTTGAAAAGAAAAGTGAAATCAGTATAGTCTATCTAGACTTCTACTGGCTGAGTGTATGTTTGGAATCTGGATCAGCATAACAGGGGTTCAATGGAGTTTGCAGCTGGGCCAACTGGGAAGAGAAATAATTCTGATCTTTTAAAGAATGGAACAGAATGTATAGAACAGATGAATCCCGCCTCTTACAGATTTATGTCTTCGGTTCTTACTGCGTCTTCCTCTCATCCTGGGCATACCCCCCCACCCCCCTCCACATCCCCCCACCACCCCGCCTGATATAGGTCATCCCCTCTTCTATTACCCATGGCCTCAAATTAGGTTTCAGATAGTCCAGGCTGGGAAAGATCAGAATGTGTGTATTGCACCAGACCCTCTGATCACTGCCGAAGGCAAGGAGCTCCATTCAACATTCTGAAAGACACAAACTAAGGAGATGAAACTCATTCTTTTAGCAGAGAAGAGGGAATATGGTTTGGGGTTCATTTAACATCATCATTTTCTGTGTTGTCAGGAGGACTAATCATTTTAAGGCCAATTTGGCAGTTCTCACTCGTGGGAAACCAAATTCTGCTGAAATAAATGAAGGGTTCTGTATGTGTAAAAATACTAGAATTATTGAGGACAGATAAGAAGAAGGGGCCAAGACACTCATTTGATTTCACAGAGGCAAAAGTTGTGACTATTTCAAGTCCTCTAGTTTTATAGTCTACTCTACTCTCATGTTTTATAGTCGGGGAAACTGAGGCTCACAGGGAAAACATACCTGTAGTCTGGGAGCTGGGAAGAGGTAGAAATAAAACTAGAATTCCAGATACTTTCCTACACTAGTGTGATTATAAGAATCACCTGGGGCAATAATTAGAAACACAGATCTTCATCTCCCTCCCTGCCCCATGCTAGAATTACCAGACGAAACCTCCATGGGAGGGAGGGATGGGGATATGGAGTTTTAACAGGCACCTAATTTATGGGTAGGTGAGTTTGGAGTATTTCCATTCAATAAAGCTCTTCAATTTAATTGACTGGGGTTTCATCTAAACTTGCCGAACCAACATTCCAAAGGAGGGACCTGGAAGTGGGTACTTTTAAATAAAGATCCCAAGTGTCCAAGTTAAATCAGGTGAGTGGGAGATATTACTCTCTGCCATGGATTGAGAATGTCTTAAGCAGTGGCTGTATAGGTTTCCTCAGTAGTTCTGTATACACTGATGATCCAAACAGATTAACTCGGTTTGGGCAGACTGTGTCCAGTGACTTAGGCGGCACATATCCAATTACACAGGTCTCTAAAGTACATACTATCAAGAGAAGAAACACAAGGGGAAGACGTAGTAACTGGAAGGAGTAGAACTCAAATTCCTCCACCAAACTGAGCATTTACCAAATAGTTATTTTTGACCCACCTTATCAAACTATTTTTTCAGAACTCAGCACCAGTGGAAACTTTTAAATGCTTTCTTTCACACCAGCTCTGCATCCAGGTGGTGGGCAATACATGGCTCATTTCACCCCAATCGAAGAATTTCCTTACTTTTATTGTATTCTGTCACCATCTTAACATTCCTTACATGTTATTATTAAAGACTCTCTTGACATTTACAGCAGACACACACTAATACTCAGTCATAGTCTAGGAATTCTAAACGCTCCCAGAGTTAGGAAGGATTTTAAATTGTGAAAAATAAGTGTCTTGGTTTTCAAAGAAGGATATGGAAGTGAGAAGCCTAGAGACTCTCTGCTTTTTCTTGGCTCCAGCCACAGAGCAGTAGCAATATGAAGCCACGATGCTGTTAGGACTTCTCTGTACCCAATATGCTCTGGGATTGTGCAGGGAGAGTCAGGAGGCTCTGAGAAGCTGCTGTGATGAGGACCTGTCCTGAGTATTGCCTTGGATGGGGAAAGGGGGATACATTACTGATTATCTATTTGCTAAAGTCTAGAAAGCTGGTGTGATTACAAATAGCACCACTAATGGTCAAGTACATGTTAAGTTCGTAGAGTAATTGATTTGTGTTAGGATTAATATCTCCCTCTGCAACTGAAACTTCATGTGCACTTTCTCCCTGCTGACATTTTCTTAGAACTTGCAATTCCTGGCATAGAAGATTTTGAAAACCTTAAAGTGAGACTTCAGCATCACTGGGCTTCAGCCTTTCCATGCTGCTGTGAACTGTTCAGGAGAGAGCTCCACAAGGCAGAGACGGACATGGCCCATAAGCCAAGTTTTAAAACCAGCATCAGCAAATCTTGGGTGTATGCCTAGAACCCCATTGGGCCATGATGATTCTGCCATAAAAGGAGCACAGGCTAGGTTAGCCTCCAGGCCCATGATTCACCATTGGCTTTGAACAAGTTAACCAGACCTTCTACACCTCAGCTTGCTTATTTGTAAGGGAAGGGGGCACTGACAATTATTTCTTTCACTCTAAGAGGCCAATGATTGTTAAGATCACCATAGATTTAGTAATACCTTTTCAAAGAACAAGAAGAAACACTACATTAAACATGCTCATTAAATGTAAAATACGTACTGATTTCCATGTTACATTTTTGTTTTTAAAGAGACTCTTAGAATCAAGGAAATAGGATAGGATCTATTCACAGAGGGATTGTGAGGATTCCACAAAGTTGAGGGTGTAAAGCTCCTAGCACAGTGCCCTGACACATTCGAGGAGCTCAATAAATGGCCATTCACATGGTTTTTGAGCCAGATGTAGTAATTACAAGCAAAACGTGGGGCACTCAATAGCTCTCTCCCATAGCCAGTGGATTCGGGCTGGTCGGTTGGATGACCAGCTCATTCCAGTTTGGCTAGAACTTTGCCAGCTTTGAAACTGAAAATCCCAACTCCCAGAAATCTACTCAGTCCTAGGCAAGCAAACTGGGATAGTTGGTCAGCCTATTTCATGCTGAAAAGACAGATGAATTTTTAAAAGAACAATATCTTCTTCCACTATCCTTCTCTCTCACCCTACAATCTAGGCAAATTCTTCAGTGGCTCCCTCGGCCTGGAATGTCCTTGCCAACACAGCCCTTTCTATTGTCACCTCCATAATGCCTCCCCTCGCTCTTAGAAACTGCCTGGCAGGGCAGTTAAAGGCATGCTAGTCTTATCCTTCTTACTGGATTGTATATTACTAGAAGAAGAGGCCACCTTACTTATCTGAATCCAGTGCTCTGAGTACAACAGGCGCTTGAGAAGTAGTGAATGATTGAAATAAAACTACCATAGAATAAAAGGCACGCCCCCTCGGCTCATATCCCCTGCCAGGCAAATCAACCTTAGTTTGACTGACTCCTTTTTCCCTTGCTTGGTCAACACTCATTTTAAAAGGCCTATAGGCTGAGGGGTTGGAGGAAGCCTGTCCTGAACCCTGTCCCCTGACATAATGACATGATGAAAACATGTCATCTCCAAGGCTTTCTTCTTTCATTCAAGACATCTTCCATCTACCAGAGAGAATATATGACAATTTAGCGTGACATTACCTAGAACAAATTAAAACCAATACAGGTAGTCAGAAAAATGTATCCATACTACTAATACTTCAGCTCTCTAACAGAAGTAAATTCTGTCAGAAGACGCTTTTCTCATTGTCTGTTAAATTGAGAGGTTTCCCTTTTCCCCAAAACGAACAGTGGGTGTTCAACTATCACGGAAGTTTCAAGTGCTTCCTTATAATCCTGGCCATGGCATTCCTTGGGCAGGAAATCTTCACTTTTAACATATTTCTAGTTCCTGTGTCTGTCCCTCTGTCTCGGTGAGGGTGGAAGGAAGGCTGTACATTTCATGACCTGTATAAAATGATGTACATTGATTAAGAACTTTTTCCCCTTCCAATTGTAACTTATCTCCTTGTCGACATATCATTCCAGAAGAATCTGTCAAAAGAGAATAACTAACGATGAAGTCTTAATATATTCCCTGGCCTGAGAAAGCCATGTCATTGACCCAAATCATATCTGTGGTGTCTGTCTTGCTGTTAGGTGTCTATGTGTACAGTGTAAGGAGCGCACACATTTCTTGGGGTTTATAATGTTGGGCCCCAGGTAAAATTTGGGGTTAATTCCCATCTGGTCCATTGATAAAATGTTACGAAATTACAATTGTCTTTCTAATAATGAAATGCAGTAAGAAATATTCAAAAAGGCTCAGAATGGCCACCAAAATGTCTTTTTGATTCCTCTTCCCTCTCAATGAGACCAGAGTACAAAAAGACAGTGGAATTAACCCATCCTTCTCTGTTAACAGGATGTACACAAGCAGTCCACTGCTTAGAAAACACTCATTATACATTTTTATGTATTTTTAAATTTTCCAACAAAGGTTTAAAAAATACTGGTGTATCTTGCCTTTTGTAATTGATACATCTATTAGAATTTTGGCTTTGTATATCTTGGCTTTGTATATCAAGTCATATTTTAAACACACAGGAATAGGACAGCTCTTATGTACAGTACTGATTAGATGGGTCTAAGTCAGACTCCATAACCTATCATCTTGATTTCTGCTCGACTGCCTGAAATCTCAACGTTAGAGTTTTAAAGGCTTTTCAGTTTGATTCAAGTGTAGAATTGTACAGATAGTTCCGTGAAGGGAAACGTCTTTAGCCACTATTCCCTAAGGCTAACAGTAGTTATTTCTGAAAAAATTGCATCCAGTTCTTTAGGGAGGTTTGACTGATAGATCAGAGACACAAGGACCTTCCATTTTGGGTCACATACAAGTTTTCTGGGCTTCAGATTCAAGGGGAGCCGTAAAGGTACACAGGATGGCACTCAAGTGACCTACACCAGTTTTGGTTACTTCTGGAGCTGACTGACTCTGCCCTCTGGACTCTCCTGTGGGATTCCTTTATCATGATCCTCTACGTTAGACATAATGAAAGTCCACTGACGTATACTGGATGTCCAGTTTGAGCTTGCTGGGTTTGTCTTTACAATGGGGCACATGTGTGGCCTCTCTCTACCAGTTCTAAACACCAGAGGCTAAAGTACCACTCTGTAGAGAGAGGTCTTGTGAGTCTGGGTTGTAGGATGAGATTTCTCTTCATTACTCCTTGGGAATTGTTTAAACCGTAATCGCTCTTTTCTGTAGTGCTAAATGGTGCAAATGTTTTTCAAATTCAAGTTAATCAATGGGAATTTTATAATAGATTTTGAGAACTACTTGGAGGTTCAGGTATTTCCTGGATTGGGAAAAGCCTTCTTTAAGGAAAAAAGAAACAGACCTTGGGTAAATCATGCCCAGGGAATCCCATGCAGAGGAGGTGATGCACCAGTCTGTGGTTGAGAGGACGGTAGACAATGCCACCAAGAAATGGAGATAAGCTGTTTGAGCGCAAGCACATCTCTTTAAAATGTTCTTGCTGCTGTAGGGACCTGATTGCCCTAATAACTCTGGTTCGATGGGCACAACGGCTGGTATTTAAAGTTATAAAGTACATTTCCAGGCAGGTACATGAAATGGCAAGTTTGAGAGCACAAACAGAAATGCTGAACTTCAGAGAAATGCGGAGTCTAAAAGTAATCTAGCTTTCAGTGTAACTGCAGTGTGTCCCAAATGCCCCCAAACGTGCTAGGATGGTAACCCAAAGCGACATACTCTAATCCTTGATACAGGTTTCTCTTAATTCTATCTCAGGACAAAGGTTCTTTAAACACTAAAATCTTTTAACATTTTCTTGTCTGTATCATCTGATTGAATAATAACCAATGAATGTAATCTACGTTGGACTGGCCCTTTTCTGGCATTGAAACCCTCTTCTGAGCAAATTTCGGATATTTTCAAAAACCCAGGAGTGTCAACTAGCACTGCCCAATGAATGGACAGTATCACTGGAAAATTATTTTGCAGCCTATCCTTCCTTCTAGAATGTTAGAATCAGGAGGGCAATGGTATCTGTTTTAATTACTGTTGTACTTGGTAGTGGCACCAGCAAGGTTCCTGCTATGCAACAGGTTCTTAGTTAGAAATGAGTAAGTAGATGAATGACTGACTGAATGAATGAATGAATATCACTTATCCCTTGGGTGGGTAAGTCATGCCCAAGGAAACCTGTGTAGAGGAAGTGATACACCAGGAGAGAGGAGGAAGGACAATGCCAATGGGAAATAAAGCTAGACTGAGCACAGCACATCTCTTCAAAGTGTTCTTTCTGCCGCAGAGACCTGACGGCCCTAGTAACTTGGGTTCTATGGGCACAATGACTGGTGCCTAATCATGACCTCCAAGATTGGCAAGCATTTTTCCTGTGAAGCTGCTAGTATGGACACTTAACCATTGCGGTGACTACACTGGTTTTATACACCATGGTGAAGACGGAAAAGGTAAAAAAGGGTGACAAGACCTTTAGGTAGCCAGGAACCTAAGGGGACACATTGCTAATAATATGATGCAGATTGTCTGTGCTGATTCTCTTGATGAGGGGTTGCTTGGAAAACTTCTGTAAGAGCCAGATAATAAATATTTTCAGCTTTATTGGCCATATAGGTTCTGCTTTAACTACTTGACTCTGCTACTGTAGTGCAAAAGTGGCCACAGATAATGAATGGGCATGGGCATGGCTGTGTTAGAATACAACTCTATGTATGGACATGAAATCTGAATTTCATAGAATTTTCACCAGTCTTAAAATATTCGTTTGATTTTTCCCCCCAACTATTTGATATGTAAAAACCTTTCTTAGCTCATGAGGTTGCTAGCCCCTGCTCTCCAGAAGGACTAGTCATCACTCTGACAATATCCTCAAGCTTTGAAGAAACTGAACACACCGGAATTAGCCTGCCCCTTCTTCCATTACAGCACATACCTAAGAGAAACATTATGAGGAACACTACAGGTAGCCACCACATTGTGACTTCTAGCCAGATCATCTTTGATTTCTATCACAAGTTGAAAAACCTGCCTTCAGTTTGATTTAGGAATGCAGGATGAAAGGAAATCTGTGAATAAATGAAATCTATAAATAATCAAAGAATCATTGTATCAGTCTGTATTACTTCTAGGCCACACTCACAAAAAAGAAAAAAAGAAAAAAAGGAAAAAAAGAAAAAAAATTAAAGCTGCCAGGAGATAATCATTTGACTTACTGATGACAGTCTAGCTCTTTTTCTTCTCCTGATCTCTCTTTTTGGAGAATGAAAAATAATTAACCAAACAGATACCCGGTTCTTGAGTATTTAACAGCAGCCAAACACTCAAATTTGCAGTCTAGAATGCCTACCTGGATAAACCATGACGATAAACAAAACAATTTATTTCAGCTCAATTGTAAGAATTTAACTTTATCAAATAAATAAATGTAGAACTTGCATCACGTTATAAATACCACCATCAATACATACAAATTCAGGCAGTAATTAATAGTCACGCAGCTTGTTCTGTTGAATTCAGTTTTTCCAAGGGCTAACTGCTTTGATCAGAAATGAACTTTGGGGGTGGGATAAATCTACTACTTTATTTTTCTCAATAAACATGCTGAATTTTAAAATGTTTCCAAAGACGTAAATAAAAATTTGGGGACTTTTATGATGCACCCTTTTGCTATATAAAAATCACACTGTTCTGAAAAGTTTATATCTGTAGTTTGAATTAAAAAAAAATATTAACTGGCTAAAGAAAATAACTTTTGAGGAAAATCCTACTAAAAATGTAATTTGTCATAAAAGATGATAACTCATTTAAAAAATCCTTTCTATCCTGAAAAGTCACAACAAAAAGTTTAAGTGTGTTTTGGCTGATTTTTCTCTGCAACTATTTGAAGCTGTAAATGACTTAACTCAGTAAAATTCCAAATGTAATTATCTTCTGTACTTAGCCTAGGGCTCTCCATATATCTCAGCATTGCTGTCTTGCATACAAAATAGGCTTTTCGATGACTGGTAACAATATAATGTACAACATTGTTTTAATTTCCCCTAGTCGGGTAACCTCTTGCCTACACTAAACCAGCCAGAGGAAGAAGCCACAGTGAGTCATCCAGCACTCAAAGCATTTTGGAACTCGGCGGCATAAATGGGGTTTACAGGGTCAGGCTTTTGCAATTGTACATTTTAATAATCTCAATTTCTGACCCAATTTTTACTTTTAGAAACTAATTTTCTATTAATTATACCAAGAATGAAATTCTTGTTAAAATATAGTGGCTTATCATGTTACACCCGGAAGTAGAAGCCACACTGAAAACAACTCTGTCTCTCACAACTGTGATCCCCAGGAAAATCTGCACAAGTTTATTTTCCCTAGTCATAAAATACACTTGACATAGCTCAAGGAATCTCCAAATACCAGATTTTACATATATATGTATATACATATATATGTATGTATATATACACACACACATTACATGTATTATATATGTCACTATGTGTGCTTGTTGATTTAAAATGTGCACAGTGAACTCTCAATTATTCTCAGTGATGGAGAGAAAAAAGGACAAAAGCAAACAAGGAAAAAACCCACACACAATGTCTACTGCAACTTTGGAAAACACGGCTTGTGTGTGCTCCCTTGCCCAGTCTTGGTCTTGCTTGCTCTTTCTCTCTCCAGTCATATCCAAGCTCTTTTAATTTCTCTCCCCACCCCAGCTTGTCTTCCTAGCTCCAGTTTAACCATATTAGCAACCTTGAGGACTTACACCACCAACAACAGATAACCAGAAAATCCAACAAAGAAGGGAGAAGGGAGGAAACGTAAGAGAGAGGCGGAAAAGCTCAAAGTGGTAACTGAGAGTTACGTGCATACACATAGATGCCCAGGACCTGGAAACGTCTGAGCAGCAGTTCCAAAGAATAAACTGAGACTGAACTTGCCCAAA
>CAUYQG010253687.1:62500-67162 GCA_963574415.1 Tarsius wallacei
TAAATACAGGTCACAAAAATTAACAAATCATCATAACTGTCTAATACATCCTGGGCTGGCTGCGGAAAAACAAGATCATTCTGGATTTATATCTGTAAGTATGGGATTTCCTGGACAGCTAATATCCACAAACAATCAAACACAGGAGGAACACGGGGAAAAAGGCAGCATTATTTCAAATTTGAGCTGAGAGTCGTGATTTGTAAAGGGCTGAACAGGAACTGGAGTTGAAATTTGAAGCAAGGAAATTCTTCTACTAGGCACTGATGGACATTTCTCTGTTTCTCTTGGCTCCATACAGGTTTTTAGGTCACTGGGTTTTGAATGTGATGCCAAATAAGAATCTCACTAGCACAGAAACTTTGAAAATGACAACTAACTTAATCTCTCAATTTAAATAAAATAATAATAATAAAAAAGTCGAATGATACTTCACTCAAGAGTCAGAGCGTTTTATGAGACCTGTTGCCAGTATTAGTGTCTTGGAATGATCTCATCTTTCATCCTGGCTAAATTCCAACACACAATTTCATTAACCCAGGTACCGCAGGTGATAAAACTCATTTTTCCCTAAAGAGACAGCTAAAAAGTACCAGTTATACATTTATGAAGTACCAGCAATCAAAATTATGGATTTTCTAAAAGGTTTTTAACTACTTTTATTGAAAGGAAAATCGCTGTCTCAGACTTTTGTGACACTATTGCTAATAATAAATTTTACCATTTAGACATGGCCATAATATGGTAGACAGTGTCAATAAAAGTATGGAGCAAAGATGATCCCTGTCTTTTAAGTAATGCCTTCTAATTACATGCCGGAAATGATCGCATGAAATACCTGAGCTAACTAATGGCTCTTACAATATAAGAACACACAACAATGCATCTATAGTGACAGAGATGTGCTCACGTACATATTCATTTCTATGTAGAATTAATTGCATAAGTAGGCATTCAAAAATTTTTCCAATGTTTTCAAAGCCTACAAGAAAAATTTAAATTTCATTTGCATTTCTAACTAAAATCTGTTTGTTGAAAAAAATGCGTTCAAATGTTATTTGCTTCTTTTTGAGCAGAGTAGTGGCACTGGGCCTGTTATCTTTGGCAAACTTTTCTATCTAATATTCTACATATCACTAGAGGGCACTGTGGTATTTAGGCCACTTTGACCTCTTTAAGTACCAGGAGAGGTCTTGAACTCCTAAGCAATGTCAGAAAGGTTAAAGAAGAGATGTTAATGGGAGAAAAAAAAATTTTTTTGGGGTAACACCCTATTTTTATTTTTCTAAAACAACTAAAAAATACACAACGAGTAGAAACATCAAATTCATAAAAATGTAAGGCTCATTTTGCAATCCTCAAAGCCTTGTCACTTCGAATCTGATGGGGAAACATTTCATCCCCATATTCTTGAGATTGAAATTGTGAGGCTGGAAATTGATTTGCATACACCCACAATTACAGAGGGCTATTCCCTCTATATGGCTCGAGTCTCCTGCACTAACTAGAGGTGATTTCACTGCAGAACACTCAGGCGTGCAAGCCGAGAGCCACAAATGGGTTTGAAACAATTTATGATATCCGGCCTCCTTCGACATGTATTAGCATATACCTGGTTTCTTTAACATACACTTTGTTTTTCCAAAACCACAAACATAGTTGCTGGAATTTCATGTGGAAGTGCTTAAGGGGCTGAAAGTTAACACCTTTGTGATCCGCGCTGCCTCACGGTGGCTGTTAAACAAAAGCCTCTTTGTCGAGGCTTTCTTGAAATGTTTTCTTAACATGTTCCAAGTAGTTTTAGGCAGGGAACTAAAGTAAACAAGATGTTACCATGATAAAAACACTTGTGAAAACATTACAGAGCACACTTAGTAGTTTCTTTCACATAAAACTCTTCACAGTTTTGAAAAGTAAAATTCACAGAAAAAAATTTTAAAAGCAAATTAACCAACGAAATGAAATGTCCTCTACTGTCTACAGTCCTCGACCTTTTTCAAAGGGTCAAAGTTCCATCTCTGGGCACTTTCTTCAACGTTTCTCCTTGTGTCTTCTATTAGAGCACATACAAACTGTTTTGGCTTCCATAAATTATATACATCTGACTAATATGGGAAGGAATTTTTGTTTTGTTTTGCAAGGCATTTTTCTCTATGAGAAATAACCAAAAGAAAAATAAATTCTTTTCAAGTAGAATACTAAACAAAAATACGGATGATACTTTTGCTAGATGTTATACAAAAGATTGCCTCAAGAAAAACTAGGGGAAGTGGAAATATTTTCCCCAGGTATAAGAGATCCTGGTATTTGTGAAACTATGGGTCTGCGTCTGATTTTACACTCAAAGTTAGAAACAGGGAAATGCGGTCAGGATTTAACCTTCAAATCTACTGCCCACCTTCCCAAAGCACTAGAGGAGCCTTAAAAAAAGAGGGAGGGAGGGAAAAATTATAAATCTGTGTTTTTGCTGGTAAAGGTTGTGTCTTCAGCCCAGTTTGAAAAGAAAAAAAATGGACTCAAGTGGTGAGATGCTGGAAGAACGCCGAGAAGCTTCACCTATCTGGACGACACTGGGCTTGTTTTTGTTTTTCTGTTATCAGAGGATTCCAAGCAATGCAGGGCTCGGCGATTTCATTAGAGTTAGCATAAGCACCTGCTGGTATCAGTTAGCTCTAACAAATACAAGAGTCACATGATAACTCATGGCTGATAGATTAAAAAAAAAAAAAATCAACACTAAAACTGTGACTTGTTTTCAGAAGAAACAGGGAAATAAATGCGCACAGTAGACAGGGTATCTGCTGATTCTGATAAAGCATCCCTCTGTTGGCGGAGAGGGAAAGACAACACGATGGTTATTTGTACAGTATTTATCTTTGAAATCAAGGGCCCTGTGGTATACCTCACCTTGGGAACAAACACTGCAGAATGATCACAGAAAAGTGTCAAATCTCTGGTTTTGATTTACCAACAGTTATGATATTTCTTCCTCAGGAGGGGAAAAAAATTTGCTTCATTTTAAACCTGTGAATCCCCCTCCCTTTTCTTAACCCCTCTCTCTGCTAACAGTGGCACTTTATTGACAGATGGGATTTTTTTCCTGAATAACCGAACTTGGCCTCTGTGACAGTTATATCTTATTAATCTGGAGCAATAGAAGACTAGCAAACAGTTACCTGGCAAAGTCACTTCCTCTCCCCCTGGCTAACTCTAAAAACCAGGCAGAAGACCCCAAGCCCAAGGAAGTCTAAAAACTGTGGCTGGTGAATGAAATCATGGGGCATGACACACATGGATGTTCCCCCAAGTATGACTAAACTTGAGGGCTCTTGAATCCAAACTAACATAACCTAGGATAGCAATGTCCAGGGACCACAAAAATGTTTCTCAGCTAAAAACATGTTGGTGACATCAAAAATGTTACCCTAGGTCACAGGTCAGCAAACTGTGGTCCAAGGGACACAGCCATACTTGCTCCTTATACACGGTCTGTGGTTGCTTTTGTGCCCTAATGGCAGAACTGAGCCCCGTCACTGTGACAGACACAATATGGCCTATGAAGCTGAAAATATTCACTGTCTGCCCCTTTATAGAAAAAATTTGCCATCCCTCCCCTCTGTGGGGTAATTTTAACCAGAAATTTAGGATAATAAATTCTATTAAATAATACTTTCTTCTGACATATCAATGTTTTGCAAAGTCACGACCCCTTTCCTTAGGACAAAGTCAGACCTTTTTGGATATTTAAAATTACCCATCGTTTTAAAATATAATTAAGTAGATAAGAAGTGCTAATATTTTTAGAGTGCCTAATATGGGCTAGGTAGTTTACATGATGTACGTTTTAAATTCTAACAACCCTAAAAGGTGGTTATTAACATCCCAAATCACATATGCTTCTACTGAGGCTCAGAGCAGCTACATAACTAGCCCAAAGAACATACTAATAGTAAGTGGCTTCACTACCTAATCTGCCTTTCTCTAAAAGTTACTTTATATCCACTGTCAAGTAGAAAGCAAATCGTTAATAAAATATGCTGCCTCTAAGCAGGCAACATAACACAGCAGTTAAGAACAAGTACCCTGAAGCCAGAATGCCTGGGTTTGGACCTTGGCTCCATTTTTTATTAGCTGTGTAATCTTGGGTAAATCCATTAACCTCTCTGTGCCTTAGTTTCTTTAGTTGTATGTTGGGAATAACACTGCAACACTGTCACCCTAAGGTGCTTTTGAGGATTAAATAATTTACTAGAGGGGCCCATGCCTATTGTACAGTTCAGGGTTCTTTGATGAGAAACTACTACTACTGGGAGTATAAAATCAGGGTATTAGAAAACAGTTGAAAAAAACTGATGAAGTATCACCTAAGTCAAGGTGAAAGCAATGCTACATCGTGTTGAGTAAGAATACCACAGAGCCGCGCTCGGTGGCTCAGCCTGTAATCCCGCGCCTTTGGGAGGTTGAGGTGACTGGATTGCCTGAGCCTGTGGGTTCGAGACCCACCTGGGCAAGCAAGACCTTATCTCTACAATAAATCAAAAAATTAGCCGGGCGTGGTAGCGCGCGCCTGTAGTTCCAGCTACTTGGAAGGCTGAGGCAGAAGGATCGCCGGAGCCCAGCACGTCGAGGCTGCGGTGACCGGGAGCGGCCGCTGCACTCCAG
>CAUYQG010253689.1:0-12359 GCA_963574415.1 Tarsius wallacei
GAGAAAAATAATGAGCAAGATGATTTTGCTGTGAGATGGAAATGCAGGGCTGTTTAAAGGATATATATCAACCTGAAAACTACACCCAGTAATTTGTAAGTGGTCTTGCCTTGTCAGGTTATTTTAAGCCTGTACATTTAAAAGAAAGGACATGATATCAGGTTGGGCATGCAAGAAAAGAAACTAAAGCCATTGAAAGACAGCATAAAATCTTAGAACACATTTTAGGAGATGAGCACAGCAGTCTAAAATTAACAAAATGAAACAGTAGATAAAAACACAAAGCCCTTCCCTTAGGTTGAAACAGTGGCATACACAATGGTATAAAGGAATCTAGGAGGCTGTGGATTCTGAGCTGTGATACCATGTACCAGAGCTGCACTGGCCGCTCCCAGGCCTGAGGAGTGTGGGTGTTCATGGAAGCAATTGCTTCCCACTCCATTCCATCTGTTCAAGGAAATTGCCTTCCAGTGCCTTCAAGGGAAGACTGGCTTTCTAACTACTGCAAGCAGCTGCTAATTTTATCCAGTGATACCAGCTAATCTAATTCTCCACCTGTCTGGAAAGCTCCCTTCATCTTAGCACCATTGAACATGAAAATAAAGTGCCAAGGACGTCTACTATGCCTATCTGACCTCTCACACCACCTGGAATCTCATTTGGAGTCTTCCTAGTTGTAACTCTTAGTTCTACCACTCTCAGGGCCACCTAAAATTCAAGTCTTTTGGTCTCTTTATTTTTCATTACGTATTGCCCTCTCACGGCTCTGTGGCTTTCTCTAAAACTTTAGGTTTAATATAATTAAATACTCCTGAAATATTTGGGGGAAATTAGCTTTAATTTAATTATTAAAAATTCATCAATTTGTACACATTATTAAGAGAATTCTCTTCCAGTTGACGTCTGTCCATTAAGTTCAAGTTTCATAATTCTCAATCATTCCATGTGACTTATCATCGCTCTTCATTAAGCATAAATCACTCTTATTTATCTACATTTTTAACCCTCAGTACACTAAAGTCTTGAAGAAAGATTTAAATTTCAACTTTAATAGATACATTTACAATAGCTGTTACTCTAAATCCAAAATAGCCAACCAAATTGTATTTATTTCATTTAATTCCCTTTAACTAAAGCTAAAATACGTTTTACTTTCCAGTCAAAATTTAACACTAGATAATTGATATGTCTTTTATTTGGAAGCTTATATGTATTTCCTGATAAAATTTTGTCAGAACTTTAAACTCTCTAATTTATTAAAAAGTTTTTTTAACCCAGAATTTAAATTTCAGGACTATAAGATTTCTATGCTAAAAAGTAGTTTCGTCATCTGCTTTTACCATGTTCATTTCTGTATTTCTCAGTTAGGGTCTCTACTACTAATTCTTTACTAGTTCTGTTTAGCTACTGTGTTAGTTTTCTGCTGTTACAAAATGCCACAGACTAGATGGCTGAAACAACAGAAATTCATTTCTCACAGTTCAGAAGGTTAGGAAGATCAACACCAAGGTGTTGACAGGCTTGGTTTCTCCTGAGGCCTCTCTCTTTGTTTTGCAGATGGCGGCTTTTTTGCTGTGTCCTTCCATTGCCTTACTTCCAGGCATATGTGCCCCTCATGTCTGTTTGTGCCCACAATTTTTCTTTTTCTATGAGGACACTAGTCACATTGGATTAGGT
Organism: Tarsius wallacei; assembly: GCA_963574415.1. Lineage (NCBI taxonomy): Eukaryota > Metazoa > Chordata > Mammalia > Primates > Tarsiidae > Tarsius > Tarsius wallacei. The sequence continues at coordinate 1,678 of CAUYQG010253689.1, forward strand.
CCATGCTAATGGCTTTATTTTAATTTAGTTTTCTTTTGAAAGCCATATCTTTAAATATAGTGACATTCTGAAGTACTTGGCATTAGGGCTTCAATCTATCCATTTGGGGGACACAACTGAGCCCCAAATAGCTACCATCTGTTGATTATTTGTAATAGTGTTTGAGGATTTAGTTCTCCTTCCGTCAGTCCCCCTATAATTTCACCCCTTCCTTCATTTGCTCATCAAGTACCTATTCAGTGTCAGGCTACCTTCTTTAAGAACTGAGCATACAGGAGGGTCACTGAACCTCGTGAAACTGACATTCTGGAGGAGGAGAAAAGCAGTAAACACAGAAACCCGCTTTTCCATATTTTGGTGTCAGTTTTTAAGTAATAAAGCCTCTGAGGAAAAATAAAGAAGGAAATGGTGCTAGAGATGTAAAGGAGTGCTATTTTTGATGGCATGTTCAGAAGATACTTCTCTAAGTAGATGACATCTGAATATGGATCTGAATAAAGGGAGTGAGACAACTTTGTGGATATCTAGAATACATATCTTCTAGGCAGAGGGCACAGCAACTGTAAATGCCTTGAGGAAGATTGTTTTAGCAAATTTAAACAATGGAAGAAAGAAAGCTGATGTGGCAGTCGAGGGCCCAATAATGTTGGTCACAAAGAGGCTTTTGTACTGTGTGACTCAACTTGGAGCCTAGCTAGGGAGTTCTGGTTGCTGTGTGGAGGATAGGTCATAGGAAGGCAGGAATGGCAGTGGGATGCTTTTTTATTAGACCAAGACAAAGATGACAGTAGTATGGGTGAGATTGCTAAAGGTAAAGGTAGGAGTAGCCAGAAGTGTCAGATTTAGAAATCTCTAGGGAAAACAAACTAAGCTTGATGGACTCCTCATGAGTGTTCTAGGAATTCTTCCCAACAGACTGACCATACTTGGTCTGCTCCTTGTGGTGCAGCAGACGTTTAGAGCTCAAAACTCTTCCTCCTATCAGGCAATAGCATAAGCAAAACTGGCTAAATGTGCATGACAGTGGAAGAGGAGGCATTTTTGCTGGGTAACAATTCTCCATAATTCTTCACATGTTTCTGTGCAGTCAGGGCTTCTAGAGCACAGTGATTCCTGACCTGGATTAAAAAATGTTGAATGATAAACAAGCCTTGGAAGTTAGAATTATGCATTTCCCAAGGGCCACTTGCTTGCTTTTTAGTGTAACAAAATCCTTTCTTAATGCCCCTAGAGTCATCTGGTTTGTATTCCAGGTTGAAGACCTACTCTTCCTCTTTATTTATATTCTAGAGTCAAATTTTCTCTCTGTCTCTATCGCTGTCTTGTCTTTCTCTATTTGTAGAAGAGGAACCGAGTTTCTGTTCCGAGTTTAACTTTGAGACACTTCACTGCAGTATGTGCAGTTGATATCTAGCAATCATTGCCTTGTCCTGGGGGAATTGAGGAATAGGGAACTAGCACTAAGATTGCTCTGTTTTCTGATCCAGAGAGTTTGTATCTCCTGGCAGGGTGAATAAATATAGTCATTAAAATGTAACATATTCTGCAGTGATTCATCTGAACTAAAAATGCCTTCAAAGTATCAAACTTTGAAACTTGAAGATAAATCCAGATTAGCTCATCTGGATGGATAGTCATGAATGGTCATGGAAGATGCCAAATGTTTATAATATATTAGTTATATTTTGGCCATAGGTTTGGGATTAGTAACAAACATAATCACTGTTAGTTGTTTTCCAGAGATCTTCAGTAAAATATACTGGAACACATCCAACAAACTAGAAAGTAAAAAGTGCACCATGTCAATATTACAATAGTATATGAGAAGTTCGTATGCAAAGCAAAATTTTGGGGACTGCTAGTTTGGTGTATATTATAAGCTGAATTTTGTGTCATCTGCTCATCCCCCCACCCTAATTTATATGTTGAAGTCCTAACTCTTAGTACCACAAAATGTGACTGTATTTGAAGACAAGGAAGTTAAAATGAGGTCCTTAAGATAGGAACCTACTCCAATAGAACTAGCGTCCTTTCAAGAAAGGTAGATTAGGACAGTCACACACAGATGAAAGACCAAGGAAAAGATAAACTTCTACAAGCCAAGGAGAAAGTTCTCAGAAGAAATCAACGCTTGATCTCAGATTTCTAGCCTCCAGAATTGTGAGAAGATAAATGTCTGTTGTTTAAATCACACAATATGTGTTATTTTGTTATGGAAGCCCCAACAAACAAATACAACATACGTGCGAGTACATTGTACACAAATCTAATTATGCTGTCTCTGCTGTTGGTTACTAACCCTAAAGAGAAAACCAGGAATTCTGGACCTCATGCATCTTACGATAAGGCAGGACATCCCTGGAGTGGAGACTGAGGCAGATTTTATTTTATTTTAGACAATCTGTATTGCCTAGTTGTAAGCCCAGCCAATTATTAACCTAACTGAAACATTCTAATAGGTCTATGTGATTGGAACTCCTAATGGGAGTATTGCCTAAAGGCATGGAGGCCTTCTTCAATTCTGTCAAGTTGAATCCTTCCCCTCTCTGGAATGCATAATTTACAAAACAATGGTCACTAGTGAGAACACCAGTAGGACCTGCTATCTGGTTAAAAGAAAAAAAAAGACAAAGTAGAAACTGTTGAGAAGGTCAAGTAATTGACATACATATCTTTTTAAGTTGAGCCATGATTATTTCACTTTTATGTGAAAGAAAAGTGGGTTTAGAAATTCTACAAATGTTTTTTTGACATACAGAAAGTTATAGTAATGGTGATATCCAGAATGAAATCTATATTGGAAGACTAAGCTCTAGCTAGCAGATAATGTGAAGAGAGAAAATAGTAAATTGAGAAAGGACTGGAATTGGAAAAGAAAATATTACCAACAACTACAAATCACACTCTAACAGCATGAAGCAGCAACTTTGCTAAATCTATTAGTTGTAATAGTTGGAGGTAAATTTTTTGTTTGAACTTTCTTAAGATACAATACAGTAGGTAATCACATTGTTAATTCATAAGAATAGATTGTGCCTTCCACTGAGAAATCTTATGTATTTTATTTATTATTATTTTCATTGTTAATCTCATTGCTCTGGGTGGGAATGCTTGGGTATTGTTGAAAAAAAAATAGTGATAACGGGCAATTTATTCTCCCCCTGATTGTAGTATTTCTAAAATTTTATCATAAATTGTGATGGTCTATATACGATTTTCCTGTCAGATTTTGCATTATGAGATCACAATTTTTGGTGTCCTTTTTCATAATTTTTCTCTGCAGAATGCCCTTTGTCAATGCATTCTTTCTTCCACCTGATTTGGCTGCCTGGGCCAACACTTGAGCTTCTTTCAGAAGTTCTATTTCTTTCTTTTGGAAAAATGTTTCTTGATGTTTTCAGGAAAGTCCTGCATTTTAACATTTCATGATACTAATTTGATTTTTTATATTTAAGATTTTTAGCAATGTGCTTCATGAGCTTGCTTTTAGATCTGGCCTCTCCAACAGTCCCTGAATACAATAAATTGACTATCATTACTTGTTAAGTGAAAGAAAGAAGGAATTTGTACACAACATTGAACATTAGGAATGAAGGAGTACAATAGTCGGGATAATTAGGCACGTAGGTGGCAGATTTCAACTTTGGAGAGCAGGACTATGAAACTTGACATTGTATTTTCTTTTGTGTTTCTTTCTCATTTGGACTTGAAGAATAAAATTCTGGATTTTTTCAGAATAGAAAAAGCAAAAACAAGCCTAATGCATTCTCTGGTATTCCTTGACTCTCTTCATACTGTTTTCTACAAAATTGCTTTAAAGACACCTTACTCTTCAAACCTTTGTCACTTTCTGCTCCAGGAATAGTCATGGGGCAAGGGAAGATAGTTACAGAGTAATATTAGACTGCTTGCAAAAATAAAGGATCACAAGACTAATTTTTGGGGAATTGTTCCCAATGCTTTGCACTGGAAGGGTTTCTTTAAAGACCACAATGGGAAGCAAGTCCTGTGAGCACATCATTGAAATATGACCAATCATATTATTTTGATGTTAGGTTTCCCTGAATCGGGTCAGACAACTTGGTGACAAAAACTATTGTTTGCGAGCAAAGGGTAGTAGTGTATTTATGGCAGCCAAACTCATAGGCATGCTAACGTGTGAGGAAGAACTTGTAGTGCCCTTCTTTATCTTGGTAGAAATATTACTGGGAAGCCTGACCCCATGTGTAGATGCAGTTTTTAATACCAATTCTCTGTAATTTGGGGAATGACTTTTGCAGGCTTCACCACTATGAAATATGAGCCTCCTACTTTGAAATATGATGTGCCACTATAGTAAACACCACAAGGGTTACCAAGATGATTTAGAAGTATGAAGGCATGCTTCTCTTATATAAACCTGGAAGTTATATTTTCCTTTGAGCTAACAAAACTTTTCAGTGAATTTGTTTAAACTCATAGACCAGTAACATCAGATTAATTTTAGCATATGTAACTTATACCTCAATAGAAAAAATACAAATTTAAGCATATCTGAGAAAATATCAATACTGACAACATATTCATAAAATTATAGCTTATATATTTAGAGATTTCTTACATTTTATTATGCTCTTTTCTACCCTCATCATATAACACATTCCCTAACTCCCCTAATGGTCAAATTTAATAACCACTATCAGGGGGTGACTCTGTAGTGGGTTTAATAGAGTCACCCCCATATTATTCTGAATTCTCCAGATAAACAGAACCAATAGGCAACACACACACACGTATGCACACACATATGTTATTATTTATTATGTGAAACTGGTTCACATTAATATGAGGCTGAAAAGTCCCACGATTTACCATCAGTAAGCTGAAGACCCAGAAAAGCTGAGTTTGAAGGCCTGAGAACCAGGAAGGTCAATGGTGTAAATTCCAGACCGTGGTCAGGCAACACTCTCTCACACACATTTAAATAGTGTTTAGTCTTGGCTTCCGAGGATCAGTCAAGTTGACACACAAAATGACACATCAAAACTTCCAAAATTCATGTCTACTTGAACCCTCAAAAAGTTGTCTTCTCTGGAGATAATCTTTGCAGATCTAAGGTGGACCCTAAATCCAGTGACTTGTGTCTTTATAAGAAAAGGAGACAACACATAGATACATACAAAAAGTGAAAGCCATGTGAAAATGGAGGCTAAGAATAGAGTGATATAGTTAGAAGCCTAGGAGCACCAAGGATTTTGTGGAGTTATCAGAGGCTTGGAAGCAGCAAAGAGAGATTCTTCTTTAGATGACTCAGAGAGTGCAAGGTCTTGCCCATTCTTTGATTTCAGACTCCTGAACTCTGGGAGACTACATTTCCACAGTTTTAAACTACCCAGTTTGTGGTAATTTGTTATGATTGCCTTGGGAGACAAATACATTTTTCTTCTTGCCTTAAGGAACTGAGAAACAGGAGCAACTTACTATGTTCCCTGTTGGATGTTTTCCTCCTTTGGGGACCAGGACCTCTAAACATGCAGGGCTTAGAGTTATAGAATAAAAATCACAAATTTAAAAAAAAAATCCAAAACAGCAATAAAATACTGTTATCATCATTATCTCTATTATAAATATCATCATCCAAGAGTTTTACCTGATGACAATAGGTCAGGTACACCCTATTCTAAGCCTGTGATATAAAATTTGATTTAGTTCAAATCAGTCAACATTTATTAAGGAACCACAGTGTTGGGAAGGGAGTATGCATTTCAAACTTGTACCACCTAAGAGTATAAAATAAGTGGTGTTAGTTATGTTTTTCTGTATAACCAAGTTACAACATTTTGCAATTTGGGACAACAATAAAAATGTATTGGTTTGTCATCGTTTCTGTGGGTGAGGATTTGAACAGGCCACAGCAAGAGCAACTCGTCTTCTCCACATTTGGAGCATCAGTGGAAGATGCAGAGGCTGGGGTCAAGGAACTTGAGGATTATGCACCCGTGGGGCTGAGGCAGTGTCTTTCGGCTGAAATCATGGCCAGCACTTTCAGCTGGAACACCTCCATGTGGTCTCTCCACGTGCACTGGGTTTCCTCACACTATGGTGGCTAATACTCTGACGGAAAGAGATTAGAGCATAGAAGACAGGAAGAAACAGTGGTCTGTGAATGACCTTGCCTTGGAAGGTAGATGGTTTCATTTATGATGTGTTCCAGTAGTCTGGGGAGAAACACAGACTCCCTTGTCTGCAAGACAAGTGTCAGGACACTGTATGCAGAGATGTGAGGTGGGGTAACATATTAGCATGGCCATCTCTGGAAAATATTCTGTGCCACAGGAATGAAAAACTCACATGCAGTGTGCATCTGTTCTGTGTCTGATACCGTACTGCGTGTTTTAAGCACATTTCTTGTTAAATCCTTACAGCATCACCCTGAGACAAGTGTTGAGAGAACTTTTTTTTCTTCTGCATTTAGGTGAAATCACATACAAATACATAATATGTAAAAATATTTGAGATTGTCAAATATTTTGCATTTTAAGTTTCTTCCCCAAGGCTAGTAATGAGGGGAACCACAGGAGTGGTTTTCAATTCCTGTTCACACCATAAGGAGGCAAGTCACAGACATGACAAGCGTCTTTCTAATTAATCATTTATTTGAGACTGCCATTCTTATTAGGTTTAATATATGTGTATACAGTAAGTATGAGTTTTTATAATTTTATATTTTAAAGGAGAGAGAGATTGTATTAAAAATTTCATTTGTGTCAGGAATTCCATTACACAGAAACTTTCTATATGAGTCTGACTAAAATGTTTGTTGCCTAAAGGAAAAATTTTAATTTCACAAGCTTATTAGACAATGTTTTTATCAGAAAAGGATGTTATAAATCATTTGAGTATACTCATTTTACATCTGATACATTATTTGTCCAAGGTTGCAAGAGACCTCAGACCCAAAGATATGCTTTAATAAGAATTTACATTTAATTATTATTTTAGATAAATGTAAGGATGCTATAAGAATATCAAACTGATATTCACATACCTCCTATTTTTGATAGATCAACTATTAAGTCAGAGGGAACTTGTTGAAAAACATCTGCCCCTAGTCAAAAAGATTATGAGACATGTTTAAATGTGGTGATGACATCAGACTGTTACTAGGAAAATATTGAATTGTTGTTCGTACTATGATTTCAGCATGCAACTGAATGCAATTCATATAGTATTCAAAAACCAGAATATCACCGGAAGCTCTGGAAGCGGGTTCTAAATTTGCTGCAAAAAGATATATTTTTTCATGTATGTGAGATCATTCAGCATTTTTGGGGCAACTTCCTCAGATCCAGTCTTTCCTGATTATCAAGCAGAAATGGAACAGACAACCCCTTCATATCAGAAATGTTTTATTTTTGTAAGCACATTGTTTCCAAAAGACATAGAAAATACTGATGATAATTTTTATTGCCTCTAGTAAAAAAAATACAAGTAAAATAAGTAAACATTGATTACAATGTTTATTTGTATATGATGTAAGTAGTATAAGAAACATTATGGATCACCAGGGGATAATATTACAACTTTATAAAATAGTAGTCTTGTAAGACTGACATATTATTTTTTATTTAAAAAATTTTAAATTAATATTAGTTATAAAAATACTTTTTTCTTAAACCTCTATTATCTCTAATATGGAAAAAGGAGAAATTTTTAAAAATCTAGCACATAATCTGTTAGAATTCAGTTTACTTGAATTGAACTATGACTAAAATGCTGCTTTTAAAAATTTGACTAGATAACCAGAAAATGCTAATGTTGGTTTATAAATATTAATGGCTCAGTGTGCATAAAAGTCTCATTAATCAGAGAAGCAGCACATAGTTGAAACATACAGGAGGCTACTCTGTGTAGTCCTGACGTTATGTGATCAAAAAAGTTGAAAACTCACAACTTGAATTTATATATAACTACCTAGAACGTCTTGAGTCTTGCTATGGGCTGAAATATGTCCTCCTAAAGTTCATATTAAAAATTGAAGCCCCAGTCTCCAATGTGATAGGATTTTGGGAAAGGACTTTTAGGAAGGTTGTTAAGGTTAAATGAGATAATAAAGGTGGGACCCTAATCTGATGGGACTGGTATTCTTATAAGAGGAGGACCAGATGTCAGAGAGTACTCTTTGTTTCTCTCTCTTCCTTTCTTTCTCTCTCTCTCTCTCTCTCTCTCTCTCTCATGCATAGGTGAAAGACCATGTGAGGACACAGCAACAAGGTGTCCTTTACCAGAAAAAGAACGCTTACCAGAAACTGGCCTTGCTGGACCTTAATCTTGAACTTCTATGTCCAGAACTGTGAGAATATAAAATTGTGTCATTTAAGCCACAAGAGCCACAAGCTTGTGATATTTTGCTATGGCAGGCAAAGCGGACTACTACAAGTTTCTTTTCAGGGTAATCAGAATAACTGGGCAGTTGGAGCAATAATCCCATTTATGGTACAAATATAAGTCTTTTTTACAAGTATAATTTTCTCATACTTAGAATTCATGAATTCCATTTACATATTATGCAACAATAACTAGAAGAATATGAACTGGGGGTTGCAACAGAATAATAAATTTAAAGTGGATGGTGAACAGAAATAGATTTCTTAGCACACCATAGAAAAGAGGAAATTAAGTTAAAAACATCAGTAGAGGTAACATCAGCAAGGTGGCAGAGTTAGAAGTCTCAATCCTCTTTCCCTCACAGAAACACCAATTTAACAATAATATATGACCAAATATCATTGGTTTGTGTGTCTTTGCGAGAGGATCAGAATTCAATTAAGAAACTGCAGTACTCTAGATGAGCACAAAGCTGGGAATAGCTGCACTGAACCAGGTAAGAGCAATTTTACTTTACCAATGTCAGCGCCTCCTCCAAGCCAGCACAAGAGAAATAGCCTCAGTCCACAACTTCTCCCTCATGGGGCAAAAGAAAGATTGCATCTCTAATGACCCTGGTATTTCAGTTCACTGCCTAAAAGACCAGATTCTGTTTCTCTTTACATGGAGCTCTGTGAGAATTGGCACAGTTCAGATATCCGGGGACAGTTAAGAAAAGAGGAAGAGGGGTGGGGGTTTGCTGCTTCTGCCATGGCTACCGTGAGATTGGGAGAAGACACAGAAACCAAAGCTTCTCCCCAGCAGGGGGGAATAGGAATGGAATGTGCCTCTAATGTCCCTGGCATTCAAGTATGCTGCCCAAAGGAGAAGTTTCTGTCTTGCCTCACATGAAGTGATGACAGAACCATCATTGTTTGAATGCCTGGGGGCAATAAAGAACTAAGCACGCATTACTTGCATGTAGTGTCTTGTGTGACACTGAAATATTGATGGAAGGCCCTGGACTTGAGGCTTCTCCCCTGGCGAGAAGAAGACGAATAAAATGTGCCACCCAAATCCCAGTGTTTTGGTGCACTACCTAAAGGGATAGTTTATGTCTCACATAACATGAAGCACTGATGGGACTGGCATAGTTTGGTGGGAGCAGTTAAGAACAGAGAAAAGGGTATAGGTGGATTAAACTGTGCATAGCATAGCTCTGCAAGACAGGGAGAAAGAGGCTGCTCCACAAGGAATGAGAAATAGAAGTGACGTGTGTCTCCAGTGTCCCAGCTTGTGATACAGAAATCAGATACTAGATTGAGAAAAAATTATAGGATCTTGGAAAAAAGAGAGAGAGAGAGACAGAAAGATAGAAACCAGTAAATCCCCTTACTTAGGAATTTATATGCGGCAGCCCAGAGAGAACACATTCATAGAAGAGGTTTCAGAAGCTCCCAGAATCTCTACCAGGGTTACTGGTGAAGGGATCCCCCTATCCAAGTCAGTCTATAAAGACTGGCAGAGGAGGATGTTTCTTCAAACACACACACATTCATACAAAGCTACAGAAACACAATGAGTCAAGAAACAATGAAGCAACAAAATCAATCTCTAGCAACTGACCCTAAAGAAATGGAGATCTATGAATTGGCTGACAAAGAATACATACAATCATCTTGAAGCTCAGAGAGTTATAAGAGAATACAGATAGACAGCTAAACAAAAGGAAGAAAACAATGCATGAACAAAATGGAAAAATTAACAAAGGAATAGAAACAGTAAAAAAGAGTGAAACAGATATTCTGGAGCTAAATAATAGAATAGCTGAATTGAAAAATTCAATAAAGAGCTTCATTAGCAGACTTGCTCAGGCAGAAGAAAGAATCAGTGATCTCAAAGACAGGTCATTTGACATTACCCAGTCAAAGTAGTAAATAGAAAAAGAATAAATATGAGTAATCACTTAAAGGACTTATGGGACACCACCAAACTTTTTAAAGAATCATGTAAGTTTCTATTTTAATGCATTATGGAAGTCTCAGAAAGGAAATGGGGGCAAAAAGATTGTTTAAAGAAATAATAGCTGCCGGGCTCAGTGGCTCAGCCTGTAATCCCACGCTTTGGGAGGCTGAGGTGAGTGGATTGCCTGAGCCTGCGGGTTCGAGACCCGTCTAGGCAGGGGAGACCTCATCTCCACAATAAATCAAAAATTAGCCGGGCGTGGTAGCATGCGGCTGTAGTTCCAGCTACTTGGAAGGCTGAGGCGGAAGGATGGCCGGAGCCCAGCAGGTCGAGGCTGCGGTGGCCGGGAGCGGCCACTGCACTCCAGTCTG